>CAIGQW010034901.1:2892287-2917307 GCA_903798125.1 Danio choprae
GAGAGAGAGAGAGAGAGAGAGAGAGAGAGAGAGAGAGAGAGAGAGAGCGCAACTTAACGAAAAGCCCCAAATCTCAATAATAACAAGTAGGCTTATCTGTCCTGCGGTGTCACACTTTCAGTTCCGTCAATATTGGTCAGTGAGCTGTTATTTTAAATCTGTAAATATTTGCATGTGGGCCACGCGGTGGCGCAGTGGGTAGCACAATCGCCTCACAGCTGGATCAGTTGGCATTTCTGTGTAGAGTTTGCATGTTCTCCCCGTGTTCGCGTGGGTTTCTTCCGGGTGCTCCGGTTTCCCCCACAGTCCAAAGACATGCGCTATAGGTGAATTGAGTAAGCTAAACTGTCCGTAGTGTATGAGAGCGTGAATGAGTGTGTATGGATGTTTCCCAGTGATGGGTTGCAGCTGGAAGGGCGGTTTGTAAGTTGTAAGTTGTCGGTTCATTCTGCTGTGGCGACCCCAGATTAATAAAGGGACTAAGCCGAAAAGAAAATGAATGAATGCATATTTGCATGTGCGTAGGACATTTCTGGAACACACAGCCTCCTTGTAACGCATCTGTATGTCAGATGTCGTGTCACTTCATGTTAAAACTGCTTCTTCATCTTAGGTGGAACGGTTAGCAGCGATAACTGGAGCTTCATGCTGACCCTTATCTTGCAACACCGGGTAACAACTGTACGTTCAATATGCGTGTAATTGACTTTTGTCATTTGCATCAATTATTAAAGTTTTAATGATGCAGCTACAGGATTTATCGATTGCATTAAAATATCGAGAGACAACCTACTGTTAATAATAATTATGATGATGTCTTATGTAAGGGCATATTTTTATCACTAGATGTCTCCCTTTCTAGACATTTTGCAGGGTTAGCTGAAGAAGCTATGGAAATGAAAATGATTTATTCGTAAATAATGATGAAATTAGTTTTTGAGGATTACATTTTAAAACGTATTTTAATAATAATAGAAATAATAATAATAATAATAATAATAATAATAATAATAATAATAATAATAATAATAATATGATCATATAAAATACATTTTTAGTTATGCGTTATTATAATTAAATAAATATGATTAATAAAATAGAAATATTAAATGCATACATGCAATTAAACAAAATATATTAGACATTTTATACAATCAATTATTTAAACACAATATAACACACAAAAAACGCTGTTAAAATAAATATGATTTGTTTATCCTTTATCTTTTCTTCCATCACAAAAACAAATAATTGAAAATGGGAGGAAATGCATGTATTTTACAAAATTAATACCATTTATGTGTTTTTTTTAATAACTACATATAATTGTCGATTTTAAAACGTAACAATATAATAACAATTATTGTAAGTATGACAATCTTATTATGAAATAAATTTCATATTTTCATATTTGGAATTTTCTCAAACCATTTCTGTCTGCATATGTATTAAGGAAAATAACACGAATAATATTTTTAAAATGTAAAAAAAAAATGTTTAAAAAAAATAAATGTAGCAAATTTACTTAAAAAATAAAATCGATGTGTTTAAATCGATTATGTTGTTAAAAACTATGTGAAACCGGGAACTCAGTTGGACAAATTCCGTCACGTGAGCCGTCATCCGCTGAATAGCGGAACTGCTAGATAAGGCATAGCTACTGTCTATCTAAAGCCGCCATTTTGGCTCACAAACCAAATTACAGCCCTCACTTTGTATGGAGCGTGAGGCCCCGATGCTGACATTTAGAGCCAACATGGCGTCACTTTGCACTTACAGCCCAACATTCATATAAATCTTGGGAGGATCCTCTGAAAAGAGGAAACAGACCCGCCATTTTCCTACAAGCCTTTTAAACCCAGTAGGGGGAGGCGAGAACCGAGAGGAGAATCGTTGTAGAGGAAAAGGGGGAGTTAGAAAGAGAGAGAGAGAGAGAGGGAGGGAGAGGGAAGAGAGAGAGCGCGTGCGTGTGCGTGACAAGAGGGGTTGAGAGAGGGAGAGGGGACGCTGCTGTTAATAGAAGAGGAAACGTTTGGTACGTAAATGTCGCGATCAGCTGACGGCACACATACAGGACAAACTTCATTTGGACTCTCAGAAGCGGCTGATGCGTCTTAGTCTAATTTCTTTTTTCTCTTTCTACCCCAGTCAGGTGGCGGAACAGTGCACATCCCAGGGACTATATCATTGCCGTTGGATTTAGCAGGGTAGATTTTCCCCACTTTTTTTGTTTTCCCCCTTGTTCTGTTTGTTTAAACCTGCGAGGATGTCTGGACAGAGCATAACAGACCGGATAACGGCAGCGCAACACATTGTTACCGGTTCCGCGGTGTCCAAAACGGTGTGCAAAGCGACCACTCATGAAGTCATGGGGCCAAAGAAGAAGCATTTGGATTGTAAGTGTCCTGGGAATTTTTAAATATACTATATTGCTTTCGGACCCGCGTTTGAAAGTTACGTCAGTCACTCGTCGCCCTGGGAACGAGAGGTTCGGGGCTCGAGGCCTGCAAAAGATTCACGTTCAGTGCCGCTCGTGTTATTTAACCAGCTTCCTCTCCAGCGACCTTTGCTGATGTTGAACCTGTGACTGGCGATCGACTGTGGAGTTGTGTGAGAGCACGAGTACAGTTTAAATGATTTAACATGCTAACGAATTATTAACCGCATTTAAAAACGAGCCCATCTGCTGGGTAATTGGGACGCTTGAGCAGAATGGTTTCATTGAGAAAACTGATTATTGCAAACAAACGTGCATTTAGTGTGAAAGGAATGCCCGTATGCTTTTTGATGTTGCAAAACAAATACAGCAAGTTTTATAAGTGTTATGTTACTATATGGCTTAAGCAATAGTTCACAAGATGTTTTCTGTCATTGTTTACTCATCAGCTTGTTTTTCACAAGCCATAGACATATATCTAGATAAATGGCTATACTGCTCTTTTTCTCTCATTTACTGAAAGTAATGAGAGAGCACAGATGTCAATGACAAAATATCAGTTGCTTTAATAAAAACAAAATATAAAACAAATTTGATTTGGTGTCGTCATATTATTTTTAAAAATTTGATGACACCAAATCAAATTTATTTTACATTTTCCAAAGAAAAATCAAACGGGACACATTGTAATGTATGAAAAAACAATCAACCTGAATTTTGCACTATCATTATGTTTGAAAAACTTCTCTTCATCTCTGCGGCCTACATGTCATTTTCATGTATTACAAATATACTGTAGAATTATAAATGACCTGACATTAAGTAAATTAAGTATTTAATCCTCATAAAATGTTACGTAATATTTGATGTTGTACATATATAGTCTCGTAAAAAAGCTTTATTGCCACAAACCCTATGATTGTTCTGCCATTTAAGGTTGATTTTACAATTAAAGAACCTTTGGAAGATTATAAGTCATGCAACATTCAATGTAAGATATTCTTTGTCAGGTGTTTACAGAGAGCACCTGTAGCACCAGCTGAGCTTATGAAATTGTTCTGCCATGTTAACTTTTAACTTTCTGAAGCTGCCATTTTTATTGCTTGTTATGAATGTGGTGAAATCAGTCTTCTGTGAGTAAGATGTTCTCAGTCTCCCTCAGGTGCTGGCGCTGACAGCTCTCGCAGACGGATACCCAGGGTTGTAACAATTCACAGGAAGAACACTAGACCAATCTTGACCTTATCAGTCCTTCAAGGATAGTGTTAATGTTTGGGTCTGTTTGATGTGATTTGAAGCGTTTGATTAGTGAATCACCTACCATTTGTTGGTACATTCTCATTTTTTGGCCATGCTTGATATTTGTGGATGTGTGTGAAGTTATTTTGCACAAATGGCTTTGGATAAGGTGTCATAAATTTTAGTCAAATCAAGGCTGGTGGCACAATTTTGCGTGTTTACGTATAGCTTTTTGCAAGCGTTTCCACCCTACAGTGCTAATTTCCTGTGGTGAAACTATTTTTAGCAGAGTTTTGACAATACAGAATGGCATGCGTGCTGACAGACACTTTTTAAGGAGAAGAGAGAAGTTCTCCAAGTGGAGGTCAGACATAGTTGAATTCCTCCTTCCAAAAGTATGTGCTTATGTTATGTTGTTCTACAGTAGATTGGTTCCCTCAGGTTGGTTCCTAGCATGGCGAGTGTTTGACGAAGTCCTGTAGTGCGTTCTGTACCTGGAGTTTCCATTGGGACAGAAATAGCAGCGTGTCTCACTCTCCTTCTGTTTGATTTAAACATTAGATATGGCTCAGGCTCCGTCCTCCAGCCTCTTTGATTTGGGCCGGGTTTCCGGGGTAGGGAGAACATTCCTCTTGAACTACCCTTATCCCCAAAATGACCAGCTGACTGAAAAATGTCCTCCAATTGTTTCATTCTGCTTCATGTTTTAGCTTAGAAAAACATTTCAGCTGAAAACAAGCACACATATTCTTTGTATACTTTCACCCTAATCTGATGTACAGAAACATAAAGAGAAGATGTATTTAGTGATTCATTGACTGGATGAATAAAGTCTATAATTCACCAATACATTTGTGTTTAATACATTCAAAATGTATGTAGGTGAGAAAACAGCTAAAACTGTTTTCCTTGATGAATAGTAAAACAAATTCGTAATTGCAAGTTTCATGCGCAGACCAATCATTTTTCTTCATTAGACCTTCATTAGTGTATTGTTGCAAGTCACAGGTATTTTTTGTGTGTGTGTTTGTTGTTTTAACACCGTGTCCATTGACTTGCAAGCACAAGAGTTTCAGCTAAACCTCTTTTTTTATGTTCTACTGGATAGGCTGAGGGTGAGGTAAATTAATAACACATTTTTGGGTGAACTGTCCCTTTAATCTGCAGCTTATTATGACGTCTGAGCTAACCAGTGTAGACCAACTTGTCATAGTTATTGCAAAAGGTTGGTGTGGATCAGCAGGTGTATTATACATCCTTTCATGTCCATATGTGGATGTTGTTCCTCTTATGTCCTCTATTATTAGTCAGCTGAGCGTGTTCAGTAGCATATAAGGAAATGCAAAGCACAGAACTCCCTATACTAATCAAGTTTATTTTAATTTATTTTTTTAATAAAATGTAATGCATGTTAGCATATGTTTATTTTAAAGGTGCCGTTATATATTCTCTCGTAATGTTGCTAATCAGAGTTGAACAGTTTAAAAATACAAGCACTCTCTCCTCAATGCAACAGCTGTGATCTGAACCTAGAGGTTTACTCAGTTTCCTTATTAGTTCTTTTTTTAGGGGGGATTTAAAAGTAAAAAAAAAAAAAAATCGGTGGGGTAAAAGTGACTAGATACTCTTGGACATTTGTTGTACAATGTGAACCGCACACCCAGATTTCAAACATTATGTAGAAACACGTGTGCTCTGGCATGTGTAATTCATGTTGCCATAACTCCTGTCTCTACTGAAGACCTAGCTTGGGTTTTCATTATAAATCATTTGTGAACACAATAAGTCTTATTGGTTTGGTGTTCAGTAAAGGAGGACAGATTTTTGGGATAAATAACCTTTTAAAGAGTTATTTTCATTTTGTTTGTGAGCATGAAACTGCATTCACAGTTCATTTCGCTTCTGGAATGTGATGTATTCATAAACTATACTAAGTATACGAAGGTAACTATTCCACTAGAAAATGTGAAGAAACCAGAATTTAGATTTCTACTATTTTGTTTTTGCACCTTCTGTATTTAAATGCGTATATGATTTTAATTGAACCTTTATGTAGGATGCAAATGCTCTCCAAATGGATATAGGTATCGGGTGTAAACAACCTTTGTGTTGTTGATTGTTTATCATATATAAACTGGTGGATTCGCCCTGGGACACTGGGTTATTGAAATATCAACTGGAGATCTTTCTGGTTTGCTGTAGTGTTTACATGATTGTTCAAAGAGTTAGCTCATCTCGAATTGAAAATTGTTATTAATTTCTCAACCTCATGTTGTTCCAACCCCCTGAGACCTTCGCTCATCTTTAGAACACAAATTAAGATATTTTAAATTTAATCTGAGAGCTGCCTCATCCATAGACAGCAATTGCCCCAGCTTGTTCAAAGTCCAGAAAAGTACCAAAAATACATCTTCAAAACAGACCATATGCCTTCAGTGGTTTAATCAGTATATTATCAAGCTAATCCTTTTGTGCGCACAAACAGTTACTTCTCCTCAGTAGCTATGTTTTTATCCAAAGATGCGAATTCAATTTATGCGCAAAACTGAAATATCTTTTCGTTTAATAAATGACTTGTGCTTCAGAAGACAATGCTGACTCGCAATGAAGGCGTGGTGGCGTGTGAAGGCGTGAGACCCGGAGCACAGATGCTCTTGACTATTCTGGAGGTAAATGAATAATAACACTAAAACTGAAATGTTTAAGGAGTTTTACAATTGACCAAAACTACACTTTAGATGTTTTACAATGGACAAACCAGCAGGCTAAGCACATTCACACACATTTTTATCATCACATGATCTCTTATAACAAAATCACATGATTTTTTTTTTAATGCGCTTACTGGAATTTGTTTGGTAAAAGTGTTTCCATCATAGTTTATGCACTTATCGAATGAAAAAAGGTTGTCCTACTCAGTTATGCGTGTATGTATTTTATGCTCATTTTTAAAATTGATGCGCATGTTGGCATTTCACCAACCGTATCTAAAATGTGCATAAAAATAGGTGGAGGGAAACATAGCTAGTGTCAGTGTAGAGTATATAATTGCACTTGGTTACTGCTGACGTACCTTGGATGCACCTTTGGAGAACAATGTTCCAACCGAACCACTGAAGGCATATGGTCTGTTTGGAGGATGCTTTTTTTGGTATTTTTGTCTTTGAATAAGCCGGGACCATTTCTGTCAATAGAGGAGGAGGGAGCTCTCAGATTTAATCTAAGGTATCTTAATTTGCATTCTAGAGATTAACAAAGTTGCTTGGAACAACGTAAGGGTGAGTAATTAATAACATCATATGCGTTTTTTGGGTGAACTAACCTTTTAAGGGATGTTGGCTGGCCTTCTTTGAACCAGTGCTGTGGAAGCATGTTCTGAAAGATCAAGTCTTATTCTGGGTGCTCATTCATACGAGTCATTTTTGCAGTATGATAAACACTTCCTAGAACCTGCCACACACACTCACTTATCAGTACAGTTTTGAGATACACAGCCACTCCTAGCAAACATAGTGCTTGAATTGGATTAACTCGTTATGCATTTTTTATTGGATAGCCTTATTTCCTATAACTGCAGAGTTCATCCAGGCAACATGCAGAAGAATGTTTCCAATTATATCATGTTTATTACATTGTGTTCTAGATTTCCTCTTCAGTATATCAGTCAAAACAAAACTAATGAGACGTTTTGCTCGTCTAGTTGCTGCTGAAGATTTTCAGGATGTGAAACGCATCCTGCCTGATGAACCGTCAGACAGCCGCTGGAAATCGGATCAGTCATTTGTTGTAATCGTAGATTAAAGTGCTCTCATCTTGATTGGTGTTTCTGCTGTTTAGCATCCGTATATGTATGTTCTGAGCCCAGTTCTGACATTGCTTTAACTCAAAATTAATAAAAAAACAACACTCTGAAAGTGCCCAAAGCATCTACCAGGTTATAGAGCGGAAAAGCTAATGTAGCATTGACCATAGCGCTATCATCCCATCAGCATGATTACAACACCCATAAAATATAATCTGCTTCAACGAAGTGACCTCTTTGGTGCTGTTGTATGGTATCCAATCACTCACTGGCAGATTTTCACTGTAAGTCAGTCACACCAATGTGACACCAATGTGAGTGTTAGTACCTGTGTTGAAATCTAGCATGTGACCTGAGACTGGAGGCATCAAGTGACAGTCAGAAAGAGTGCTGTCTCGCTGCGGTTGTATATGTGAATGGAGACCAAGTACGGCTTTCGAGATGCTGTTTGAACCACCCATCTGAGTCTGGGTCTAAAGCTGTTTGTATTTGACTTTCTTCGTTTTCCATTTTCTAAATTATTGACCCAGTATGCCATTAGCAAAGTGCTTGTTTACCTCACTGGTTTTAAGTGATCAGATATTATGTAACTAGTCACACCAACCCAAATACAGCAGAGAGGGAAAGGTTGTGATGCCCTCCTTACCACTTTTGAGTAATGGCGAGGTCGAAATGTAGCAAAAAAACTATTCTGAAGTGGCTGTTTTACCACACATCACAAATCACTACCAGAATATGCTTTGGCTAACCTACTAGTAGTAATTAGTGAGGGCCTCTTTAAGTGAGTTCAGCTGCAAGACTGTTTGCACAGTAAAACAGTTTTAGTGCATTAAAATGTGCTGAAATGTAATCTCCCCCCAATATATTGTGATCTACATCTGCCTATGTTATCGATGGATCAAAAAGTGGACTTGGACTTCTGTGCTTCCGATGTTGATATAATGATGTTTCATTAATCATAATTGAACAATGTTTGAAGAAAAAATAATAAGTCGCAATTAATGCTCCCAGGAAGGTGTTTTGGCAAAATCCAAGTGAAATTATAATAGTGTTGTTTTGTGTGCTTGCATCACTGAAATACTAGGTTAATACCAGATGGCAGGCCTTTAGATGTTAGTGTTGCCCTTAAATCTGAATGCAAATTTGCACTTGATTGTGAAGGAGTGTGGTTTTCATGGCTAATGATTGGAAAATCCAGTGTAAATCCCCAAATAAAATCTGTAGTTCACTAAAGATTATCATATGAAAAAAAAAAAAGTGCACAAGGGAGAAAAAAAATCAAAGTTGTGTTTGGTTTTTCTCATCATAATCACAATCATCATAGTCATTACAATTTAATGCAGGTGTCGGAAATGCCTCTCCTAGAAGCAGATGTTCATTTGTGTGTGACAGGAATTCCTGTTGACTGCTCAACACATTTTATAAGATCTCAAGTGAACTACTTCACACTTAAAAAAAAAAAATGTAATTAAATGTTGAGGTATATGTTTATTCGTTCAACGGATGTCGTTCTTCTCTTAAAACAATGACTGAAGACATGAAGCACTTTGGTTAGTTGTATGGATTCTTTCATCCATTTATTAATTTGATTTAATGCTTTAATTGCATAGATGAAGCAGTTTTCAGATCACATGCCGCTTGAATTGTGTCACCAACATTATATTTATTGTTAGAATTTTGTTGTAAAAATTGGCAAATTGAAAGCTGATCATTTGTTTCAAATCAAATGCAATAGTGTGTGCTGGGGTGTGATGTCATTGTTTTCAATGTGAGCAGGTGGCAAGATCCGCCGAAAGTGGTGGAGCATGTTTTGGGTGATGTGGGCATCTAGGAGAGTTCAAATCAGGTCAACTTTATGGTAATGAACTATTGGGCGGCAGCCTATGAGATTGTAGAAGTCCACTGCTTGAGAGGATTCAGTGTTGTCACGATACTGTAATTTTGGTACTGAAATTTTAAAAACGTCCATTTCCTTCTAACATTTAAGCACTGTTGATCACATTCTTAAACAGCTGATTTGCGATTGTGTTCACATGCTCAACAGAAATTACTGTGATTGGCCATGAAGTTCATCAGTTCACCGATATTCACGAAGTGTAAACACAGATACACGGACACTGGAGCATTTTAAAGCTGCAAAAATTAGCTGGCCTCTATGAGCTGACATGCAAGTTATGCGCTGATGAATCAACTGATTTTTACACCTTCCTAAACTTTGGTTCCAACCATATTACAATAACATCTCGCTGGCGGAGATGTGAATCCACCACCTTGTTTGCACGCCAGCCAGAGCGAATTTTGATGCTGTTCTCGGTGGCAGTGTGAACGCACGCCATGCAAGGTTATGTAACACAAAGCTTAATGTGATTATTGGACAAATAGTGTTTAGTCAAGTTTTGTTCACACATCAGCTTAGAATAGCAATTCTTGGGATTTAAAAATCAATACTGATTCATCAAATTGAGAAATCAATATTATCAATGCAGCCCTAGTAGTTTTGCACCGAGTTGGAACAGAGTCGATCAGCATTCTTGCTCACAGACTCGTCTTAAACTTATAGTGAAGAAGACTGCAAAGTGTCTTGTCCTGGATGAACCCAGTGGACCAGTTCAAGATACTTCCTGCATTCCTGTAGGTCGCCAACTATTTGAAATCTAAACAGCCAACAGGAAGTTGTTCTGTAAATCAGAAGAATGTCGGGAGCTGATTAAATGGTAGATGCGTGCAGATAGCAGAGCTCAGTGACTCTTCCTTGAAGAGCGGTCTGGATGAGGGAAAATTCATGAGTCAAAACTCCTCGTGTCTAATCGCTTTTGTTCCCACAACAAACACGCTGCTTCATTCAGAACGTCACTATGGCTAAATATGGAAACGTCTAGTGCAAAAGTGATTCAGGTTTTTTGTTTATTGTCTTGTTTGGTTTAAAAGATTGTAGGAAACTGCTTGTCTTGCATTTTGTTTCCCCTACTACAATCATTCATCTTTTTAATATGCACTTTATGTAGGATTAGCTAAAATATGCTTCTGCATAGTCCTTTCAGCCATAAAAAGATGTTGTTTGAGGAAGGGAAGAGCTACCTTGAGGATATTGGCTTGAGTCTCTGCAGTATTAACTCACCTCATTTGTTAATGAGTACCATTGAGAGAACTATTGATAAAATGCCTCTGGTTAGAGTGATTTAAAATGAGCCCAGACATGATGTTTTAATAATTGAAGTTTATAATTATACCTTTAGCAGATGTTCTTTTCTTTTGTGACGACATGCTTGAATGAATCTTTTTTTCCACTTAATGCTTTATTGATTAGTTTGGTTTTATTTATTTAGTTTTATTTTAAACTTTTAGAAAAATAGTTTTTTTTTGGTGTATATAAAAAATATATAATGATTTATTTCTATTATTCGGAGCAGTTCACAATTGTAATTTTTTTGGCATATGCATGTTTATGTGGTCTGTTTCCCTAATTCCTGTGCAGCTGTTTCTCTCTTTCTTTCTCTACCTCCACTTCCTCAACTTGCTCTGGATTCTACAGTGCTGTGAAGTCAAGCCTGCATTCCAACACAGATATGCTCTTCTTCCTCTGGCCAGCGTGCTCTGTGAATGTACTCTGTACATGTGGCATTTTTTTTGCCATCCATTACTTCTGCTTCATGGTCTGGAAGCATCATGGTCTGGTTAAAATATGTTTAGAAATGGGATTTGCTGTAAACTAGGAAATTCAGAAAATGATGTGATTGAATGAATGACATTACACCTAGTACACATAGTTACAGTATACTTAGTTTGGTGAAGCTGACACCTAAATTACAATCTCTAAACTGCTATGAAGTCTAAATTAGAGGTGTGTGACAAAAAAAGTGATAAATACCAAATATTTTGATGCACGTAATGATGTTGGCTGTCTAAAATAAGACACTAAAATTGGAAAGTCCACCATGACTTAATGAGTGGTTCATTAAATCATTCATTCAAACCATTGCTTCTAAATAGCTGATTCATTTACAGATGAATCGTATGATTTCATTATGAATGGATCATTTAATCTTTGGGTCACTTGAATTACTTTTCTTTTTTGGTATTGCATAACTATACACTTCTTTATAAATAACCACAGACATTTGTTTTTGCATTAATTGCTTGAATTGATACATTATTACTGCATTCGAATAGTCTTCATGTGAAGGGTTTTTGGACTCTTATGTTTGTTTTTTGCAAAATGAGTGACATACTCTGTAATGTCAGCCTGCACATAGTTTAAACAACAATTACTGTATTGTTACACACACACTCCCAGTCTTGATTGTTGTTTTTGTCTTTGACCGGTATACTGGCCTTTCACAACTCATCCAATGAGTTTGCAGGTGTAGACGGCCCTTTGTGGACCACATTTATGTGATGCAGAGCAGGACGCTTGTTCTTCTATCTGTCTGCGAGTTAAAGCTTTTGAATCAGGGGAGCAATCATTCACTTAATGGTTTCCTGTCCTCTGCCCTCACAAATGGCTCTCCCTGAAGCAGAACAGAACTGTGATGGAGAAATACACCGCTGTCTCCCTCACTCATATCCTTCACTGTTTGATTCTGTACCTTCTTTCTCTTCATTTGTTGGTCATTGTTTCTAGTTGCCATTGAAAAAAAACGTAGGGGTCAGTAAGTCTAAATAACTCTATCATCAGCCAGTTTTATGACTGAGTCTTTGAAAGGATTCATGTCGAATCAGTTTCCTGCCATGAACTGTAGGAAGTTTGCAGCGTCCTGTTGCTGAATCAACTTTGTACTTTTATCTTTTTCCAGACATATTATTCTGCATTGATGCCTTTTCTACACAATAAAAATGGCTAGGTTATTTCAACCCAATTCTGCGTGTAATAGGGAATAACTCAACTGCTGGGTTAATTTTAGGAATTAAATGAATGGGACCAAATTTGGGTTTAAATAACCTAGCATTTCTTAGTGTAGTTTATTGTGGTATTGCCATTCAAAAACTTTTTTTGCATATATATTTCAGGCATACAGTGCATTATTATATGACCATACAGCCCAGCTCGTTGAGATCAATGTTCATTGACAATCAACAGTTTTCCTGGTTAATTATTAACATTTAGTCATGCTCTCCTGGTAATGACACTACATAGGAATGGCTAATGGGTCAGTGAAAAATAAGCATGTCTGCATGCTTTAAGTCTAGTTTAAGTGCAAGTGCATGGCACTTTCTTGATCGTGACACTGAAGACTGAAATAATGCTAAAAATTACTCTACTCACTCAGCTCTGTAATATGCATCTATTATATATTTTATCTTCTTCTTTACTGCCTAAGACACTACAAACAATACAATAATTGGAAATTGAAAACATGATGTTTATAAGTGTATTGCAGTCATTGACATTTTTAATTTCTATATATATTTTTGATCAGTTTAAGTATTCCAGACAAAGTGAGTGCTATGTCATTGATGCATATGTTATGTAACCACGAGGAAATGGATATTTAATTGTGCAGTTTTGCATATTGTAAACACAATGGCGTGGGCCAGGTCTAAATAAACATCTTTTTCCAATAATGGGTGCTTGTTTATCACAGCAGTGACCTTGTTTATATGCAAGTTACGTTTTAAAGAGATAGGAAAATAAGGATAACTGTTTTTTGCTCTCCAACTTAATAGGAGGAAACAAAAAAAAGGAAAACATACAAATAGCATTTTGCGCATTTGGTCTTCAACCACATGAGTAAAGAAATACATGTTTTGTTTTTTCTTTTAAGAGCTATCTCTTTAATATAATCCTTTTACGTCAACGTTGTATTCATGCAAATAAAGCCAGTGTAATGTACAGTAAATGCAAGAGAACACTACCAGTGCACAGTTTGGCAAGTGACAACTTTGAATATTGCATCATTTCCCTGTAGTCATGTTCCCTTGGTAGAGGAACATGTATATTTGATTATTTTTAGAGATGGTTTGTAAGAAGGTTTTTGCCTCCAAGTAGGTTGAATATCAGGAAAATGCCATGGACTGTAATGTTTAAGCATAACAGCTCACATGATTACTTTG
Organism: Danio choprae; assembly: GCA_903798125.1. NCBI lineage: Eukaryota > Metazoa > Chordata > Actinopteri > Cypriniformes > Danionidae > Danio > Danio choprae. The sequence goes on from CAIGQW010034901.1 coordinate 2,905,817, forward strand.
CTTGTCATCACATGACATCATTGTAAAACATGTTTGGACCCAGGGCAGAAATTTACAGGGCTTAGCAAAGATGCCACCAATGAGCAAAAATGCACAGTAAAATTATACAGCTGTCATGATGTGAAAATGAGCGAAAACTGTCAATTCACAGCTTCACATTTCCATTTAGATCTGTGCATATTGCTTTAGAATCGATATGTTTTATACATTCTTTGTTGTGTTAAATAGTAGAAGTTATTAGTAGCCATTCAGAGGCATAAGAAGCTACCATTGAAATGTGTTGAGTGAACTCACTAAAGGGAATAGTTCACCCAATACTGAAAATGACTCAAGCCATCCTCGCATTTTTCTTCTTCTTCAGAGCACACTCAGAGTAGCTTTAAAATGTATCCTGGCTCTTCCATGCTGTATAATTGTGTTGGATAGTGCCCCCCCCCCCCCTTTTTTTTTTTTTCCTCCCCAAAAAGCACGTAAATCATAAAAATAACCAAATCGCCACCAGGGCTTAACACGTGTTATTACGCAGATCAATGTGTTTTCAGAACAAAAAATAATTTTACGTTTTTAAATTATTAACTCAAATAACTGACTTGTGGTGGTTGGCAAATGCACATCTTTTTAGACAACATTTTGGCCAATCTCTGACACCACATATGATGCATGTAGATGATGTACGATGCTTCAAACAAATTCGCTAGTGCAAAAAGCTTTTCTCATACAGTGAAGTTCTCTAAAATTTTAACTTCTCGTTTTCCCACTTTCAATTGTTACCAGCCTTTAGTTGTCTTCGTTCGTCTACTCTTGCTAGAACTTCCATTACAACAACATCTTGCTTTATGCATCATTCGGCAGTCATGCATCAAGCGTCATTACGAAAACAAATGTGCATTCATAGCCACAAGAAGTCAGTGATTTTAAAACCATTCCTTTAATGACTAAACTCTGTTTTAGGAATATGTGGATCAGATGAACATTATGACACAAATCTGTATTATGTAAATATTGTTGTTGTTGTTGTTTAATTATTATTAATATCTGTGTGATTATGTAATGATGACTGACACAGATTATAATAACTCTTTATCTGGAAGTGAAAACTGAAAAAACTAAATACAGGCATATAACCACAATGTAGAAAAATTCATTGGATAACATTTGTTTTAAAACTATAACAAATAAGGGAACTTCAAGGTCACATCTTTTTTCTTTTGCCAAAATCCTTTGCAACACCTGAATATGTATTTTCTTTTTTTTAAAAACAGTGCATCACTAAGTCAATTCATGACTTAACTCACCCCTAGTATTGTGCAGCCATGCGGAATAATCTGCTTCATTAATTTGCATAAATAGTATAGTTACAGATGAATAAATAGTATTAACACCTCAAATGTTCATCTCAGCTTTAAAACCACATAAAATTGTATGCATCTGTATGTTTTTGGAGCTTTGCAAAAGAAAGTTAATTAACATGGGAGAGATTTTGATCTCTTAACTCCTCCTTTCAGATGTGCTTGTTGAACATGTAGGGCAAACCTGCCAGTGTCCAGTTCTGGATGTAGGCCGATAACCCCATCACACATCGAGTCCATGTCGTCTTCTGGATTTGATCTGTCTGTTGAAGCTCGTGCATGTGTTTGTTCGGAGCGTCGTCATTCTCAGCGCAGGCGTTTTGTGTTGCCTCTGAAAAGTCTTTTGTTGTCACGTGGCCAAGCCTTTGTGCAGGTTTAAATGGTGGATGTTATCTGTAAAAGAGAGGGCATTCTGCAGACCACCCATGCTCGCCGTGCAGCATATTTTCACATTCCCACTTCAAAAAAACCAACACATGCACTAATATTGGGCGGCAATTTGTCGGGGAGTGTGTAATTACTGTTGTGTCTTTGAATTGGTTTGCAGTGACGAGTGGAAGTGGGTTTTCCGTTGCAGTTTAGAAGTGGTTTCTCCTCTTTACGATGATATAATGCGGTTTAGATTTAGAGACAGGCGACGGTGTCCTCTCTCTGTGTCTGTGCAGAGGCTTCATGAATGGCATAATAAGCTGCACCTCTGAATGAAGTCTCACAGTGTCGGTGGTGGGGAGAAAGCCTTGAGGGATCCCGCACTCGCAGTGCAGATGGCTGTGGAGTGCAGCCAAACAACTAATAAAGCACAGGATATCAGTGCATGTCTCTCACTCGCACCATGTCAACACTAACTGAATGCTAAGACTCTAAGCAGTGGTACCTCAGCATCACACATCGTCCGCTGTAGTTCACTGGAAACAGTAAATAGGCTAGCCACAGCGTTTATAATGTCACTAGATTTGAAACCGTGGCAGAGTTGAAACCGTAGGTTTAATGGGGTTAGGAAGTTAAACAACTTTTTAAGTGTGTCAGTGTAAAAAAAATCAGCAAGAAAATTATATAATTCCATGAAATGACAGAAAATGATGATTTAAAAAATGAAAAACAGACTGTATGGTTAAAATCCATTAAATTTGAATGTATTACTGTTGATCTTTTTTTAAAAATAGAAAAAATATATACAATTTGTCAAATTACATGACCAACCTTGGGGTTAATAAGGTCAAGGTTAATAGGGTAAAGAAGTTTCACACAGCATTATTTTTCTAAATGTGTGGGATGTTGTATTCATGGAAAAAAATACATAGTCTCTTTGTTTATTTGTTCATTTTATTTATTTTGTCTCTCAGTTAATTAACAATTGGTAAATCTTACCATAAAATGATCATTTTTACATATTTATCATTATTCTATTACAATATTCCTTTTTTTTCTATAAATATTCAATATATCTATTCTTAAAGTTGCATTTATTTATTTCGAATTGAGTAGTAATCCATTAATCATAACAAAGATTGTGATTTGAATCTCTTTTGCTGCGTTGTTGTGTTATCACATTGTTTATCACACATTATCACAGTTGTAATGTGTTGTTTATCACATTTTTTTTACATTTTTGAGTCTCTTATGCTCTCTAAACTTGCAATTATGCAATATGGAGCAGTGTGCTGAAGTGCTGTTACAATTTATGCATTTCTGTTTTCTATTTTTATATATTTTAAGTGAATGAATTGTCCTATTGATATCACATGACCCGTCAGAAACCATGATAATTTTGTGCTCAAAACATATTTCTAATTGTTATGAATGTTGAAAACTGTTGTGCTGCTTAATAGTTTTGTGGAAGCAGTGACGTAAACATTTTAATGCGTCTTTGCTAAATATAAGTGTTAATTTCTTTCTGCACTGATCCCTCTGAACAGGTCAGAGTTTGTGTCGTTCATTTGTTTGTCGTTCGTTCGTTCCTTACTTCCTTTGTTCCCTCCGTTTCCTTCCTTCCCTTTCCCTTTTCTTCCTTCCCTCCATTCCCTTCCCTTCCTTCCCTCCATTCCCTTCCACCCTCCCCTTTCCTTTCCTTCAGGACTAGAACCAGCAACCTTCTTGCTGTGAGGCTCGTCACCGTAATACCATCATTTAACCATTATTCAGAACTCTTTTGAGGAAATTTGCAATGAAAAGTTCAAACAAATGTTTAATTGCCAAAATTGTTTGAGTTATTTATGGCGCAAACACAAACTCTGCGACGTGTTGACAGTTTGACTTGATGCACGCACACGCTGACCTCTTTCAACTCTTTTTCCTCTTTCTCCAGATCTGATCCAGTGCACCAATGAGATGAATGTGAACATCCCTCAGCTGGCAGACACACTGTTTGAAAGAACAACCAACACCAGCTGGGTCGTGGTATTCAAATCCCTCATCACCACACAACACCTGATGGTCTACGGCAACGAGGTCAGCCTCACCACACACAGGCACACTCGCATCACCTTTGATATCTATTCACTGATGGAATGTGTACAAACTGAACTCAGGAATACTCATTCACACACTTTACCTCGGCTTATTCACTTCTTTATCACGGGTCGCCACAGCAGAATAAACCGCCAAAATCTGCTTTGACCAACCTTTTTATTTAAATATTATTTAATTAAATTTTTATTTTTATTCTTATTTTTAATTTATTTTAACCCTGACTTTTGAACTTTTTATTTGTTTAATTTAATTTGTTTACTGTAATTACATCTCATTTTGCTTACCTTTTATTCTTTATTGGACATTTGTAGTTTATTTATTTATTCATTTTTAAATCTTATTTTAATATGGACTTTTGAAAATAACTGGCAACTCTTGAACGTTATACATTTTATTTAATTGCATGTTTTCATAATTAAATTGTTTTTATTTGCTTGTTTATTCAATTAGATTGTATTTTTATTTCAATCCCCTACAAATCTCTTAAAGGACTTTTTATTAAAACATTTTAAAGTTTTAGAAACTTTAAAACATTATTATTAGTTAATTTTTTTGTGTGCTTATTTTAATTGCATCCATTTTAATTACATTTGTCTTATCTTACATTTTTCAAGAATATCCTGACCACTTTGTCATACCTTTTCATTTAAATAATATTTTATATATTAAGTATTATTTCTTTACATTTTTACGTCATGTAGTAATTTTTAATTTTATCCTATGCATCGTGGCTATCTTTCAAAAATAAGTCAAGAATATCTTATTCAAAAATAAACCAATCCTTTAACGGCAACATTTATTCATCATTTTATTTCTGTGCTCCAGCTGAAGCAGTTAAATCTTCAACATGTGCTGCGACTCAGTCAGCTTTACCCTAGTGTCTTTGACAGTGCTGTTTATTTGCATGCTGACTAACTTCAGAATGAATTGAAAAGTGAGCTCTTTGTTCTTCATGTTGACAGAGATTTGTACAATATCTGGCCTCCAGGAACACATTATTCAACCTCAGTAATTTTTTGGACAAAAGCGGGTTACAAGGTAGGTGCTTTTTCAGCCCGACACTTCATTAGTCATTCTGTTTTTCCAAACACATCCCAGCTGTGTCATCCATTTTCATGAGCGTCCAAAACCCAAGACAAATGCGGACATGATGAATATTTGAGGAGCTGACAGAACATGCACTGCGTTTTCACAGTTTTACTGTTAGTCACGGTCAGATGTGCTGTTGGAGGGTCTGGGTTTTTAAAGTGGTCTGTTCTCCTCAACAAGGCTTCATTTATTTAATCAGAAAATACAATAAGATCAGTAAGACTATGGAATATTACGTACATTTTAAGAGGACTGTTTTTGATTTTCATATGTTTTATAATGTCATTTATTGCTGCGATTCAGAGCTGAATTTACTCAGTCACTTAATGTCACATGATCCTTCAGAAATAATTATAAAAGTGTTGATTTGTTGTTCTGTCATGATCAAATGTTTTTGGTCCTTGGACATTAATAATGTTTCTTGTAATTATTACTTTTCCCCTGCATTGTGTGTAAACTGAAACATTTTACTTTCTAGGATTCTTTGACGAAAATAGATATAATAAAATATAATAGAGTAATAGTAATCATATTTCTTCCATTATTGAGCGGTTTAATATGACCTTGATTTAAATAAAAAAAAATTAATCGTGCATTAGAATGGTACTGTATCAAAACATTGACAATAGTAATGTTTCTTGAGCAGCACATCATCATATTAAATGGATTTATGAAATATTGTGTGAGTTAAATGTAATAATGCTGAAAATGTAGTTTTAAATTGGTCAAATAAATGCCGCCTTTGTGACTAGAATAAGCTTTTTTTTAACCATTAAAAGATCTTACTGATCTCTAACTTTTGACCAATAGTCTCTCCCTCTCCCTCTCCCTCTCCCTCTCCCTCTCCCTCTCCCTCTCCCTCTCTCTCTCTCTCTCTCTCTCTCTCTCTCTCTCTCTCTCTCTCTCTCTCTCTCTCTCTCTCTCCCTCTCTCTCTCTCTCTCTCTCTCTCTCTCTCTCTCTCTCTCTCTCTCTGCTCTTCTTTCCCCAAACTCCCTTATGGGACCTGTTCGACAACATGGCCAACTTTCAGCTTAAATAAAGCACTAGTGGGTTTATTTACCCAAGGCTTTTCCCATGTTAACAAGCAGTCTGGCAGCCAGCACTCACTGGAGGCAGCAGGGGAATCAGCACAGTGAGACTCTAGTTTGGAAAGGCTTTTGAGAACAACCCTGGGCCCATTTTCTGAAAGTTATTAGAACTTTCTAAGTCAGATGTTTTTTCAGTGATTACCTCAACTTTATGCTGCTTTAAACTCTGACATACAGTAGCCGTTTCATGTATTTGTATATGTATTCATTGCAATAAAAGGTACACAAACGCACAAAAGTAAAAAAAGATATTTTATTTATGATACTGTTACATTTAAATAACTCTGAGTTGACTGTTCATTTACATTTTTGTTTGTTTTTATTTTAATTGGAGGAAAATTATACATTTTAATTATGTTAATTATGTATTTTATTAATGTGTATTATTCTTTATATTTAAATAACTCTGAATTCTGAATTCATTTACATTTTACATATTTATATTTTAATTGGAGGAAAATTATACATGTTAATTATGGTAATCATTATGTATTATATTTTATAGTTGCTCTCTTTGTATTTTTACAATTTACATATTTTAACTAATATAAATTTGTAGTTTTATTTATTTATTTATTTTATTATAGTTAATATGTTCACAGCAAAATGTTTTATTTTTCTTTGGACTTCCCTGGACATTTTTGAGTGGCACATTTAATAATTGACTTGAGTTTTTTGAAGACTATTTGCCATGTACTTCTGTGTTTTACTTTTGCATGCTTCTATGCGAGCACATGACTAGGGGCATAAACTAGTACACATCACGATGACCTGACATACTTGGTAGAGTCAGAAAAAGCTCACGGGTTCTGATGTTTGTCATGCATTACACTACTACTGTGGAAACCTGAATTTTTTTTTTCTTCCTGTAAGCTATAAAAATGAGTCACAGTCATGATAAAATGTTGTACTCTGAATTCAACTAAATATTCTTCAATAACTGGAATCAGAACATGGTCTGCTGTATGACTAGTTTCAACAACCGGAGGGTCATGGTGAACTCTAAAAGACAGCATGTTCTCTTCTGTGTGCAGGATATGACATGTCCACCTTCATCCGGAGGTACAGCCGCTACCTGAACGAGAAGGCAGTCTCATACAGACAAGTGGCTTTCGACTTCACTAAAGTAAAAAGAGGGTATGTGTTTGTTTGCTAGTCTTAAAGGCACAGTTTTCTAAAAATGAACATTTTCTGTTCATTTACTAATTTAACCTCAGGCCATCCAAGATGTTGAGGATTTTGTCATCTGTAGAACATTTACCCTTGAGTGTGATTTTCAAAATGTTACACATCTGGAACATTTGATTTGTATGCATTTAAAAAAATACAAAATAAATTTGTTTGTGCAGTGTCATAAACTCTCTCTCTCACACACACACACACACACACACACACACACGCACACACAGGTCAAACCTGAAACAATGTGTCAAGTATTTAAAAAAAAATTAATATTAAAAAGACTTATAATCCTTGCCATCAATATTAAAACCTGTAAAAAAGAATGTTTGACTTTTTGCTTAAATGGGATTCAATGGGCACATTTGTGTCTTGAGAGGGAATTCACGCTGTTTCCATTTACACAGCCAATATGATGAAAAAAAGACAGAATTGTCCATTTAGCTGAAACTCTGGTCCTTGTTAATTCATAAAAAGCAACTTTTTCATCCTAAAATTGAAAACTCAAATTTTTTCTTTAACATGGATCTTTTGGTGTCATAGGGCGGATGGCGTAATGAGAACTATGAACACAGAGAAGCTCCTAAAGACCATCCCTATCATCCAAAACCAGATGGACGCACTCCTCGACTTCAATGTGAGTTTATGTTGACAGCAGGTAGACTATGCTTATTCAAGCCAATAGTGCACTTGACCTGGTGGTCTTTTCCTAATTGCAGTTTTTTTAGTTCTTTCATCTCAAACCAAATTGAGTTTGGCTTGTTTTGTGTTGTCAGGTAAATGCCAACGAGCTCACAAATGGGGTCATTAATGCGGCGTTCATGCTTCTATTTAAAGATGCCATCCGTCTGTTTGCGGCCTACAATGAAGGGATCATCAACTTGCTTGGTGAGCTGTTATCAAAGTTTTCTTAAAGTCACTATGGGCTGTCCTACATATTGGCTTTTTACCAGTTATCTGTGTTATTGGTTCTGGTTACAGAGACCTTTGAACTTAAAATATCAGCCTGCTCATTGACTGTTGCATAGGACTCTGACCTGACTCGTCACTCAGATTTATGACCGCTCGTTTATTACCCGAATGGTTCAGCTCATAAAATAAACCATTCATGTACATATCAATAGTCTCAGAATGTATTTTTAGGGCCAAGTAAGGACAACGTCATTGTTTAGGGCAGTAAAACTGGGAATGCACTGAGCAAATTTCATCTAAAAGTGATGATTAGCCAATGAGTGGGATTTTAAACCAGGTTATCCAAACTTGCAATATTGCTGCTTGCCACATTGGATTGATCAGATGATGTTGAAAACACAGCATTTTTAAAATGTATATGTTGAAGTAGACCAAATACGGAAAGGCATAAAGCTTTTATTGTTATTATTTTTTGGGAACTATTGATTAAAAAGAATCATGATAATCAAAGTATTTCTTTTTTTTTTAATTAATACTGTGATAATTAAATAATTGGGTAGTTGAATATTTTTGAAAGTGGTCAAAAGTGGACAAGCTCAAAATATTTTTGACTCATTAACACCCTTATTTCAAACCAAATGTAAACAGTGTAAAGTCAATCAAAAAGAGTCATTATGAGTCCAAATTTTAATTCAATTTTAATCTGTTCCATTCATTCAGACTTAGTTTTAAAACCAAAAACAATGGTGTTTTTTTTTTGTTAATGGTGTTTTAACTGCTGATTTATTCTTTCATAATCCTTTTGCAGTTGAAATGGAAACTGCAATACTATATATTTACTAACTAGAGCGGCTCTTTCTTTTGTTTGTGTTGGACAGCACTATTTTATGGGCTAAGCTGCATCTTTTGGCTTCGTTCAGTGGTTACATATTGAATGAGGGGTTTCTGTGAGAGACTGACATACTAGTGAGAGCTGCTTTGGGTCATGTTTTCATGACAGATGCCAAGCATAACTCTGTCTGGTGAAAAGCAGACCCCTTAAAATGTGGTGGGAAATGGGAAGGCAAAAATAATCTGACTTTTCTCTTTTCCCTTCTGCAGAGAAGTATTTTGACATGAAGAAAGCTCAGTGTAAAGAAGGCCTGGACATCTATAAGAAATTCCTCACTCGAATGACAAGAATCTCAGAGTTTCTCAAAGTGGCAGAGGTAAGATTGTGTAACCTGCACTGGGCCTCCCAGCTTATGTAACCAGTACAGATCGATATATTTAGAAGCAATACTATTTATTGGTGAATTTAATGTTACAAATGTATTTTATTTAGAGGCAAACATTTTACTAGTTAATGGCAACGATATATAAAACACAATAACAGTATAGTTGAAATGAATATAAACTGCAGTATAGTAAATAAAACAGGACCTGGAACACCAATGGTAACAGAAGAGGTGTTTTTTATTTTATTTTTTAAGTTTAACAAATTGACAAACATTGAAGTAGGATCTAATCCAGGTGATAGAAACACCAACATTCTAAATTTAAATAATTTAAACTTTGAAATTCTATGGCGGCAAGGTGGCTCAGTGGTTGGCACTGTCGCCTCACAGCAAGAAGGTCGCTGGTTTGAGTCCCGGCTGGCTTTCTGTGTGGGGTTTGCATGTTCCGCATGTTCACGTGGGTTTCCTCCAGGTGCTCCGGTTTCCTTTACAGTCCAAAGACGTGCTATAAGTGAATTGGATTAACTAAAATTGGCCGTAGTGTATGCGTGTGAATGTGAGTGTGTATGGGTGTTTCCAAGTACTGGGTTGCAGCTGGAAGGGCATCCTCTTTGTAAAACATATGCTGGAGTAGTTGGCGGTTCATTCCATTGTGGGGACCTCTGATAAATCAGAGACTAAGCCGAAAATGAATGAATGAATGAAGAAATTGTATCAAAATCTGTGCTCATATCATGCTAAAACACAATAAATGTAAAGAAAGTTATAGGTAAAACTGATTATTGGTCAATCTTTAGTAATAAACAATACAGATGGGGATGCACATTAACTGACTCCTCCTTCCTCATTACAGCAAGTGGGAATCGACCGAGGAGACATACCGGACCTGTCACAGGTAAGGGCATCAATTGACATTGGTTTTGAGCATAAACTTACATTGTTTGATTGCTTCCCTTTCTGCCTACTTATGTCACTCTGCCCTCAACGCCCAGCTTGAGCTCCACAGCCAAACTTACAGTAGCACGGCTCAGTGAGATTTAAATGAGCAGCAGTTGTAGAACCCTCTAACATGCAGTTACCTAGAAATCTCAGTGCTTAACATCAGTTATAGATGGAAAAGTCATCTGAGAGTTCTAGAACTGTGGCTAATTTGCTTGTGCATTGAAGCTGCAAACCACAGGCCATCAGCACTCAGCGCATGCGGACATCTCTGCATGACACAGATGGGGAAACGGTTCTAGCTGTCCTCAATGCTCGATTCATACAGCACATAAAGGTGTGATGCTCACGGTGGCTTACAGGCTTGAGACTGTATCCTGTTTAGATTTAGGCTCAATTTTGCTTTTGAAGAGCTAGCTTTTAACATGTTTGTGCATTCAGGAGACTCTTTTGCTACTCTTTTCGTATGGTAGAATTTTTTTTGAAGCCAGAATCATGATCATTAATATCACGTGAGATATTAATATTTAGGATCAGTTAATATAGGTTTTTTATATTATAACTTAAATAGATAGTTCACCCAAAAACTACAAATTCTGTCATCATTTACTCACCCTTCACTTGCTCAAAACTTATTTGAGTTTCTTTCTTCTGTTCGCACACACAATCATTTTATTTTGAAGAACGTTGGAAAATCATTGATTTCCAAAAAAAAATGTTTTTCATACTATGGAAGTAATTGATAACTGGTTTCTATCATTCTTCAAACTATCTTCTTTTGTGTTTAACAGAAAAAATAAACTCCTAGTGAGATTCTTCTAGTTAACAACTATATTTTAGTTTTTATTCTGGTTTACTATTTAGCATTTTCTTTAATGCTCTGAGAACCCCTCTGTTAAACCACCTTTATATTCTGTATCTTTCCTTATTTTCCCATTTTCAGTTTACAGTTTGTGTAAGTACTCTCTTCTCTGGTTTGTAGCCTTTGCTTTATACCTGTGCTTGTTGTCTGTCTTTGCATGCTATTGAGTTTTTGTATAGCTGTGATTCTTCAATTAGGTGGACATTTCTGTCTGTCTGGTGTGATTTTTCTATATGATTAATAGGGTTCATTTTAAAATCTTAATCTGTGCTGTCTTCTGTGTCAGTGTGAAATTCATTCATTTATTCCAGTTGATTCCTATCATGTCCAAGGAATTTCTTTCTTTCTTTCTTTCTTTCTTTCTTTCTTTCTTTCTTTCTTTCTTT
>CAIGQW010034901.1:2917317-2949934 GCA_903798125.1 Danio choprae
TTTCTTTCTTTCTTTCTTTCTTTCTTTCTTTCTTTCTTTCTTTCTTTTTGTAGATTTTTTACATTAGTTTGTTCATCTTTCTTTCTTTCTCCCTTGTATATTTTCTTTCTTTCTTTTCTGTTGATTTTTACTTTAGTTTGTAATTTCTCTTTCTTTCTGTAGATTTTTTTACATTAGTTTGTTCATCTTTCTTTCTTTCTCGCTTGTATATATTTTCTTTATTTTTTCTTTTCTGTTGATTTTTACTTTAGTTTGTCATTTCTCTTTCTTTTTGTAGATTTTTTTATTTTAGTTTGTTCATCTTTCTTTCTTTCTCGCTGTATATATTTTCTTTTTTTTTTTTTTGCAGATTTTTACTTTAGTTTGTCTTTCTTTTTTTTCTTTCTGTCTTTCTTTCTTTTCTTTCTTTCATAAGGTGTATTACATAAATAAGGTGTATTTATTTTGTATTTTATTTTTTATATTATGATTATCATGTCAAGCTTTCTTTTAACCCCTGCAGTATACCAAAAGCATCAAACAGTTGTCATTACCATCAAGTACAGCATCAGAAACTGTCCAAAATGTGGACGGTTGTTCATAGTTTAGTCTTTGTTTTTAAAAATGACACGATTTAACATGGATGACTAATTTAATTCAGAGAATATAAATTTTCGGAAATTCCTCAACTGCCCCTAATTGATCAATCATCCATAAATGTTGTGTGCGTATATATTTGTTTTGTGAGTCTGTACTGGCCTTTAAACTAACGCAATGTTTCCATTCCCCCAGGCCCCCAGTAGCCTTCTAGATGCCCTCGAGCAGCATTTGGCTTCATTAGAGGGGAAAAAGGTCAAAGACTCCACAGCTGCCAGCAGGTACACTGATTTTTTTTAACCAGTTCATTTTGAACTTTCTAGCTTGTGAGGGGGTTGCTGTCTTCATGCTCGGCGTTCTGCGACTTTTGGAAGTACTGAACGTGTGTGTGTATGTGTGGGAGAGGTGTTCCAGGGAGTTTTCTGTCAGGTTAAAAGTTCTGTGCAGTTTTTCCAAGTAAAGGGGATTTAGAGAGTGATATTGATTTTTATGCAGAAAACAATTGGTTTCTGCCATCTAGAAACCTACATTTAAATTCAAAATATATTGAAGTCACTTTAAACCTGAAGTTTAAATTGCACCCATATACTAAACGACAGTTTTTGCCATGTCAGTTATAACGGATCTAAATAAAATAGATGCAAAAGTGATGCTTTAGGTTTATTAATATAAATGTATTTATTAAAATCTTGCTTATTGCTATCTTCAGGTGATAGTTATGTATATACAAAGTTTTTCTTAGGTAAATTTATTCACATATGTTCTTGTGTTGTAAGTGATTTAATTATTATTCTTACAAGTATGTGTAAAAAGATTATTCAACTGAGTTTACACTTTAAAGTGTACTGGAGAAATGAACTGGAATTTGCTAACTTGCAGTTTGGACATGCATGCTTTGCTAACATTGACTGTTGGCGGAAGTCCGAGGTCAAACTGGGTTCCTGTAGTGGAAACAGTAAAAAATGTGCTTCATGCTCATGCTAACACCGATGATATCCAATACATGATACAACCCTAGCATTTTTACAGTGGAAGGATCCAAATAGGTGCATTTTACAACCTTTTTCCTGCCAGTGTGACTTAATATTGTTAGAAGTTGCACTGCTAAATGCTGACATCTTGTATATGAGAAATACTAATTCACACACAAAAAACAAAGAAATAGAAATAGCTTGTTTGCCCCTAAATTTTCTGGCATGCTGTTTTAGTGAGGAACTTCATTGCTCTTGGCCAAAATGTTAATCTGTAGCCTGCAGTGGCATGTTTACTCTTTCTGTTCATCTGTCCATCTTTCCACACAGAGCCAGTACGCTGTCCAACGCAGTGTCCTCCCTGGCCAACACGGGTATCTCTTTCACCAAAGCTGATGAGAGGGAAAAGCAGGCTGCACTGGAGGAGGAGCAGGCCCGATTAAAAGCACTTAAGGTATGTAATGATCATCTGCAAAAGCTGATTATATTAGAGCATTAGGGTAATTAACGAGGTAAGCCGTTTTATTTCTTCATCACCCAGGAGCAGCGGCTGAAGGAACTGTCCAAGAAACCCTCCACGACTGCTGCATCTCCAGTTTCCACAGCGACAGGAACCATCAGTACCGTTCCATCTATTGACCTGTTCTCCGCAACCAGTACCTTCGCTAACAGGTAATATTTTTATAGGTTTAACTTTATTTTACTTTACATGCACTTATGTTTACTTGAAGTATACTTGCTTAAGAAAGTACCCTAGTAATATAAGGAAATTTCATTGGTTAAAGGGGCAGTTTACCCAAAAATGACAATAGACTCATGCTTTTGTTCCAAACCTGTTTGAACACAAGAATTTTGAAGAATGCTAGAAACTGGTAGCCATTGACTTTATAGCCACTTGATTTTATTTTGTTTCCACTATAGTTGTCAGTCACTTCCAAAATGATTTATTTCTGTTGAACTCAAAAGAATATATTTTGATTAAATGCATAGAGATTTAGACCCAATTGAAGGTGAGTGAATTGTAAATTAGAATCTTTGGGTGAACTTTTAATTTAGGGCACTGCCCTTTTGATTTAAGGATTTTTTGCAGAATACAGTCATAAAAATGAAGTTAGCTGTATAATGCGTACTAGCCAGTTGTTATAACCCAATAATTGTAATACATTTTTTAAATACTGTATATATTTAAGGTTTAAGATTTTGTTCAAGAGCTAAAACCCTATTTTTTTGTTAGGTTTTTAAGCCTAGAATAATAATTATCAAAACATTTTACATTTTGCCTTTGAATTTTTGCCTATAATAGGGTCATTCGCAAAATATCCATTGCCAAATGTTCAAAAAAAGGTGCATTTCATAAATCAATACTCCAATCTTTATGGAATGTTGCATGCACATGCACCATGTGATTGCAGAAAAGTTTGCCAAATTTTAAAGTGTTCTGCCTATATGTGTGCTATACCTATTATAAATGTAACTAATGCTTTCTTTTTATGATAATTCACTGTAACTGGCTAAAATAATGTTTTTTATCATTGATTAAAGAACTGACAGACCTCCTAATTGATAAATGAGACTACGGCCTTAAAATGCCTAAACCCCGGTAATTGCAGCTATATTGATCAAAGGTGGTAAACTGTTTTATGTTAATTTTAACAGTTCAAATGCTTTTCAGCCTATCATACTGTGTGGGCGAAACAAATAATTCTGTATTTCATGATTGATCTCAGTCTTTCCGTTGTGATGATACACAGCTGCTCATGATTATTTTGCCAGCTGGTGCATGAGTGCACGTGCAGTTGTATGGCATCAATCTTCAACTTTTAGTGTTTTATTAGAGCTCTATGCAGGACTACACAATTTAAACTCACTGTATCGCATTTCATGATGTCATTCAAGGAGGCACAAGAATATGCATTAATAATGGAGCTAGCTAAGACTAGCATTATTTATTATATGTTCAGATTAATTTCCTGAAACTGTGCAGCTTTGTGTAGTAAAAAAAAAAAGTCTGTGTGTGAATTCCTGCCCAGACAGGATTTGGCTGTGAAAAAGGTATTGATTGCATGTGAATTTCCCCCAAACTCCTAAAGTCTCCATTTTAAGCACTTTAAATCATCGTGCCAAGTTTGTCTTTGCCATATAACTGTGAAATGCTTGGCGCTTCCACTGCCATTTTATGGAAGACATTAATGTGATTCCTTCTTGTGTGCGTGTCTGTGTTTGTCTTCGTTTGTGTCTGGCTCCAGCACTCCAAAGGTGCCGAACGATCTGTTAGACCTGCAGCCTGCGTTCCAGCCCTCACTGCCTCTCTCCAGCGGCCTGCCTTTAGCCAACACATGGGGAGGTGAGCGGGTCACACCACAGGAACTCACAGAGCTGCGCTAATATGCAGAAATCAAGCCTATATCAACATGCATGCTATTGCTTAAAGTCCACCTGATGTCAAAATTGAAGCCTTTGGAATTAGTATCAATGACAGTCTTAAGATAAGCTAGTATGCTACAAAATGAAGAATATGTGTTTAGAGTATATAAGCATTCAAGACTTTTTTTTTTCTTTTTTTTTGTCCGATATCCACCGATAAAGATTGATTTTATTATAATTAAATTTTTTAATTCCACCTCATACTTCAGCTTTCAATCTGAAGTGCCCCACCCCCCATAAGGTGTGGCTAAAGTTGGTCACTTATTCATATTTAAAATGATAGTTCACTCAATTTCCTCACCATTTATTAACTAATTTTAAACTATTATGTATTTCTTTCTTTTGTAGAACACAAAACAAGAAATTCTGAAGATTGTTGGGGAAAAAGCTGCCATTGACATCCATAGTAGCAACAGAAATACTATACTATAGAAGCCAGTTTCAGTTTTTTTCCCCAACATTCTTAAGAATATCTTTTTTGTGTAGAAATAAACAGTAGAAATAAACTCAAACAGCTTTGGAAAAAAATGGAGAATAAGTAAATGATGACCAAATTTCATTTTTGGGCGAACTATCCTTTTAACTGAGCGTCAAATATACAGATGGTTCTGATAAACCAGGGGTGTCCAAACTCGGTCCTTGAGGGCCGGTGTCCTGCATATTTTAGTTCCAACCCTAATTAAACACTCCTGACCAGCTAATCAGGCACTTTCTAGGTATACTAGAAACTTCCAGGAAGGTGTGTTGAAGGAAGTTGGATCTAAACTATGCAGGACACCAGCCCTCCAGGACACCCCTGTGCTAAACATGTATAAATAAAAGAAAATAATCACCAGTAGCTGACCCTGTTGATATGAAATCTTTTGTTTGTTATTCTTAATAATGCGGGGGAGAACCACAAAAAAGCTTTGATGTTGAAGTGTGCAGTGTTCATGTACAATCACCTACTGAATCTACGGCAAGCGTTGAGGGAAATACTGCATTGTGCACACTCATACATTCAGCATACAAACAACTACGACATTCAAAAATCTGTACTATATTAGAGATAAACAATTCAGACACTGTCCATTGGATTAAATAAATCTGGTTTCACATTATTGTCACAAACTGCACACAAACTCACAATCTACTCTGGCCCAGAGACACAGTAGTAGATCATATATGCAAGTCAACGCAGACCATAAAGTGTATCAGAAATGTTTCCTGAATGCTGTATTTTAGATGCTTAAAGCTGGCGGAGCTGTGATTAAAAAAAAACAAAACGCCATTGGCTGTTTTAAGAGGAGGAGCTACTTGATATGCCCCACCCTCTTCGTTCAATTTGAAATTGCATCAACACATCGCATTACAAGAAACCTCACTGGATCTTGAAATGAGACATGTTGTTGTTGTGTGCATCTTATTTGTCTAAATTGTCTACAAATAAATTGTCCCAATATCTAATGGGTGAATCTGATTAACGAGGGTTGTTTTTAACTGAAAGTGCTGATGGAGTGTGTAACGTGATATTTAACGTTGTGGAACTGATATAATATTGGTTTCCGATATTAGCCAGGCGGAACCAGAAAAGGCTTGCAGCTATGGGTGTTTATTAGATTATATGGCGTAAAACACACTCAGCAACCTTTAGAGATGGTTTATCTTGATGTGAGATTAAGCTCTTTGGAGTTTAAAGTAGGCTTTATGCTTTTCAACACCAGAGTGCTGTCATCATGACCAATTGCTTTTAAGATGTAGCTCACCTAAAATTATTATTCTTTAAGTGTTTACATTCCTCCTCATGTTTTTTCACACCATTATAAGTTCATTCTGGGGTTGAACATATATTACACATGGTACTTTATATAATCAAAGGAAATGTAAATTAAATTTAAAAAGTTTTATAAAGCTATTGTCAATGACTCTTAAAGATATGCGAGTGAATGATGACAGAATTATTATGTATTCCTGTGATATTAGATCAACATTTATTTGTTTAGTTTTTTTAATACATTTTTTGTTCAGAAAATTTCAAATTGGAGTTTTACATTGATTTTGGGCAAAATTTTAAGACAGCATGATTTTTTTTTAAGAATATACCTACTGTAAATATTTCGGAAATTCCATTTTAAAGTTGATCTATCTATCTATATTAGACAAGGATATATACATTAATCTCGATGTGTGACTTTTATACATAAATAATAACCTGATTTATGATAAAAAAAAAAAAAATTAAACCAGATTAATCAAAAAATAATTGCCTTTTTTAAAATCTTGTTTGTTAAATATCGTGATTTTTTTGCAAAGCTGTATTAAGTTAAGTATATATTTATTCACTTTATTTTAATATTTGTTTTAATTTCTTTTCTTTTTTTCTTTTTTAATTGTAGCAGTTTTAAAGCTTCAAATCATTTTACTGAACCTTTGGCATCGCCATTTTGTTTGTGATTTAGAAACAATAATCATTTATATAATGATTATTACAGCCATATAATAATTATTTGTATTCATTTAGCTTTGACGCATGACTAGAACCAGACAGAATCTGTGCATATATGCGGAATGATTTTGTGAGGATCGTAACTAAACTTAATATATGAAATAAGAAAATATTACCTTTTGAACTTGTATTTAAAGTTTACAATGCAAATCCAATTAGATCCACTTATTTGGTGAACAAAGCTAGTCTCGTATATAATACATCTACTAAAAGACAGAAAATAATACGTTACAAAATGCATTGTAAATAAATCATATGAACATGTTCATATTAGTCAATAATATTACTAAAATTAAATTAAACTGAATAAATATAAATTTACACATATTTACACAAGTAAATAAATAGTCTAGATTTGCTAAAAATTTGCCTTTTTCTGCGTGCGCAGATTCCATGTGGGCCTACGCATGACTTATCTTGCATATACATTACAAGCCTTGTCGGGTGTCTCATTCAGTCCAGAACTTATTTACATCCTAAAAGTCTAGACCAAACAAACTCCAGCTCATTTGTCTGTTGGTCTCCATTTGCATGCTGTCTGTTTCTCTTTCTCTCTCTCTCTCTAACCCTCTTCCTGTTATCTTCTTTTTCTGTCTTGTCTTTGGCCGTGTAGATCCTTTCACGTCTACAGAGGCCGCCGACGACTCCATTCCAAACTTAAATCCTTTCCTTACAAAGCCAGTTGTTGATCCTGTTCATCTGCCTGTTGTGTCTTCAGATGCTGTTAGTTTTTCCTCTAGGACACCCAGTCATGAAATGTTCGGTGGTAAACGGCTGTTCTTTTCTCTCACGTAGTGCACTGTTTGCTTTCTTTCGCCTGCTGCGTGCCGGTCTGGTTGCACTACACTCTCATTTTTGTCCTGAATGCTCCACCGCATCAAGTGTACAAAAACCCGCTGGGCAAAACCAATGTGACTCCAGTTAACCCTTCACGTATCTGATGTGGGTTTGTGTGTGTGTCAAGGTCAAACCGGCTGTGTTCACAAAACTTGGTGAGCTGCCTACCAGGACGAAGTTCGAATGTGATCAACCTGTGATGGACAAATATGCTGTATTTGTTGGCAATTTAAAATGGAATACTTGTCTAAAATGTGCTGGCATTATACACTGAATAATTTCTGTTAAAAATTGACTAGTAAAAAAATTGAGACCACTTAGAAATTTGCTGTTTCTCTGGATTAACGGTTTATAGTAAAGCTAGTTTTTATTTTATACTGTAAGTTACTGATGACATTTATTCCAAGTTTAACACAATGTCATTTATAGCCTTTTTTGTTGTTGCATAAAAAAGCAAACAAAAATGTGTTTTTTTTTTTTACACTGTATAATGTTTTACAGTAGGCCTGTTACAATAATCAATATATCGACTTATCATGCAATACTTGGAGATGACCTCAATCATTTTTGCAGATGCAGTATATATTTACAAAATTCACAAATGAAGTTAAAGCCATTTTACAATGACATTTACATTCTACCTCACTGGTGTCAAAGTTTATAATTAGACATTTACCTAATAGGACATTTAATAGTGTACGGTCGTGGCCAAAAGTTTTAAGTTTGACACAAATATTAGTTTTCACAAAGTTTGCTGCTAAACTGCTTTTAGATCTTTGTTTCAGTTGTTTCTGTGATGTACTAAAATATAATTACAAGCACTTCATACGTTTCAAAGGCTTTTATCGACAATTACATGACATTTATGCAAAGTATCAGTATTTGCAGTGTTGACCCTTCTTTTTCAGGACCTCTGCAATTGGACTGGGCATGCTCTCAATCAACTTCTGGGCCAAATCCTGACTGATAACAACCCATTCTTTCATAATCACTTCTTGGAGTTTATCACAATTAGTGGGTTTTTGTTTGTCCACCCGCTTTTTAAGGAATTGACCACAAGTTCTCAATGGGATTAAGTTTTGGGGAGTTTCCAGGCCATGGACCTAAAATTTCAACGTTTTGGTCCCCGAGCCCCTTAGATATCACTTTTGTCTTATGGCACAGTGCTCCATCGTGCTGGAAAATGCATTGTTCTTCACCAAACTGTTGTTGGATTGTTTTTGGGCAAAATTGTTAGTGAGCCCACTCCCTTGGATGAGAAGCAACCCCACACATGAATGGTCTCAAGATGCTTTACTGTTGGCATGACACAGGACTGATGGTAGCGCTCACTTTTTCTTTTCTGGACAAGCCTTTTTCCAGATGCCCCAAACAATCGGAAAGGGGCTTCATCTGAGAATATGACTTTGCCCCAGTCCTCAGCAGTCCATTCGCTATACTTTTCGCAGAAGATCAATCTGTCCCTGATGGGTTTTTTTTTTGGGAGAGAAGTGGCTTCTTTACTGCCCTTCTTGACACCATCTTCCAAAACTTTTCGCCTCACTGTGCGTGCAGATGCGCTCACACCTGCCTGCTGCCATTCCTGAGCAAGCTCTGCACTGGTGGCACTCCGATCCCGCACCTGAATCCTCTTTAGGAGACGATCCTGGTGCTTGCTGGACTTTCTTGGATGCCCTGAAGCCTTCTTAACAAGAATTGAAACTCTTTCCTTGAAGTTCTTGATGAACCTATATATTGTTGATTTAGGTGCAATCTTAGTAGCCACAATATCCTTGCCTGTGAAGCCATTTTTATGCAACGCAATGATGGCTGCACGCGTTTCTTTGCAGCTCACCATGGTTAACTATGAAAGAACCATGTCAAGCCTGCCATTCTAACCCAATCAGCCTGATATAATGGTCCTTTAATGGCAGCAATGAAATGCAGTGGAAAGTTTTTTTTTCAGGATTAAGTTAATTTTCATGGCAAAGAAGGACTATGCAATTCATCTGATCACTCTTCATAACATTCTGGAGTATATGCAAATTACTATTATAAAAACTTAAGCAGCAACTTTTCCAATTTCCAATATTTATGTGATTCTCAAAACTTTTGGCCACGACTGTAGATATGATAGGACATTTACCTTTTTAGCATGAAATTATAGAATCTATATAACCTTAAGAATGATAAATATTTTAAAATGTTTATGGCTATTTGCCTTATCATGCTGTTATATAATCATTATATAATCAATGGCATAAAATGATCTCAAAATGACAATAATATCACTTATCACAACAATTTCTGTGACAATATTGCACAACAAGTATTCTATATCGTGAGAGGCCTATTTCACAGTATAAGAGTTAACACTTGGTAAAATTACCCAGATTTTCTGTCACAAAAAATGAAAACCTTTTTTTTTTACTAATGTCATTAAAAATGCTCTAAATAACAATATTATTATTTGACATGGAAGAAATAACAGGCTTTTTTATTTTTTATTAAACAACTATTAACATTTAGCTGAAACCCATAGCTAATAATTCCAGTTAGTCCACAGGAATTTGTAGGTTGTTCATCAATTGTATCTTGCTTATAACTTCATTACCATTACTGCAATTATTTGTATCATTAAACAAACCTCTGTTGTTTGGAGTATCAATACAAAGACAGAGAATAAAAACATACATTTATGTGAAAACATACAGTAATATTGATGAATTCATACACCATTAAGCAAACAATAACACACCAAGTTAATCTAATTCTAGGTCGTCTAGTCTAATATATATAGTGTTTAGATTAAAACCATTTTGTCATTGCTATTTCCTGTTGGTTTTAGCAGATGCAGGTAATATAAATACTTATAAATTATATGTATTATTTACATATTAAATGGTAAGAGAATTATGGCAGTCTTGTATTCTGAACACAGCCTAGGTTTTGAAACTCAGCCAGTGTTTGTGTGCTTTACTGTAATCATATAAAAACAATAAAGGAGGTCTAGCTTCTGCGAGTTTGTTCTCAGCTTGGGACTTTATTTATTATGTTCTCAGAGAGGACAATAACACATAAAAGAGAGTGATGGACAGATGGTTTGTTGAGTGTTTGTGTTTGTGCAGCTGTAATATGGTGTGATCTTCTGTGATCTAGTAATACTGGTAGGAATACATGAGTGTGATCAAGTGAGAGAGGCTGCAATCAAATTAACTGCTTAAGATGAACACCCTATATATATGCACCCTATTTGAGTTTGGTGGTCCTTTTTTTTCTAACCCACACCTAATGGGTTAGATTACCCCAATATTAATATTAATCATAATTATTGACCCTGGTGTTGTTCTAATTTTGTATGCCCTTTTTGAGGACAAAATCAGCTCCTTTTCATCTCTATATACTGGCAGTGAATAGTGACCAAAATAAAAATGTGCAAATTTCATAGAATTTCCCCATATGACGCATGCCATATATTTTGTGTTGTGGGAGTATATAATAGGGTTTGCTAAAAAAACAACAACAACCCCATTTTGAAGCGTAATCTATTATTTAATAAAAATTCTGACCTTGACTGTCAACCTTCACAAATGCTTACACGTTTTGATACTCTAGGAGTCTAGACTCCGAAACTACCAGAAAAGGTGTGCAAGTTGTGAGAAATCAAGATGATCAAAAATGTGGTTTCTTCGCTGAGGTAAATTTAGTTATGTTTGTTGCAACAAGTTATCAGTTTCATCTCATGTCATTCTGATTGTCATCAGACCACTGATCCAGAAATATAACTAAAAGTAGCATTACTTGCCCAAAAATGTCGTGCGTGTAGTGTTAATGTATTTGTTGTAAATATTACTCAAAGTGTGAGTAAAAAGTAGCCCTTTTAAAAGTACTCAAGAGTAGTGAGTATAGGAAGGTTGATACATTTACATGTAATTTGTCTGTGTGTGAGTGTGAGTGTAAACGTAACATTCTGTAGTGCATTTAGTTATTGTTTAAAGCCATTTCAGTCATCAAACAGTAAGCATTCGTTATCTTCTTATCGGTCACATTCAGTCTAAACAGTCTCTGGGTCATTGCGTGTAAAGTATCTTCTTGGACACTTTTATTGCTTCCAAACACTTTGCTGCATGTCTTAAGGTAGTTCAGTATGATGCAATTCACTTTCTATGTGCGATTTGATTGGACAGGAATCGCAGAATTTATTTTTCTAATCCCCATAAACAGAAAATAGTAAAGTAGTGGAGAAAGTACCGATACTGCACTATAAATGTACTTAAGGAAAAGTACACATTTTTGAAACTACTTAGTAAATTACAATTTCTGAGAAAAACTACTTAATTACAGTCATTTGAGTATTTGTAATTTGTTACTTTACACCACTGAGAATAAACACTTATTTATTTATTACAGTCTCATTATTTACAGTCTTATTTATTTATTACAGTCTCATTACACTTTCATGAAAGGCCAGTGAAGACAAATAATAAAAAAAAGCTCATTACAGAACTATAATAAAACAATAAAAACAGATTTGGGTCCAAAAATGCGGTCCAGAAATATTGGTCACTATTCAATGCCATTACTAATTGCAACTTACATTATTATCACATTGTTAATTGCAAACAAGATTATTATTATTATTATTATTATTATTTGAACACAATTTCTTGTTTTTGGGTTTTGAAAAAGAAAAAAGGAATACAGCAACAACATCAGGTTGAGCATCTATTACTTTCACTTTCTCGATTAACTTTTTTATTTTATTGTTTTTACATGATTTTTCAGAGGCTTTCTTCTATGATCTCTAGACCACCTTACTCAAAAACTTGCTTTCTTGTGCTTTGCAAACTGCCATGATTTTCCATTTCCCCTTTTTGCATTTCCCACATCCTTAGAGCATTAAGATTTTAAAAAATAAATCCCAGATGCCAATTTAATTTCTTGGTTCTCCAGATAATTACAATCCCTTTATTGATTCAAGCTCTTCTGTTGCGTCCCCTGTCGAGCCCCCTGTTGGGATGGGCTGCTTCCTCTCAGGTACAGATGTCCAAGCGTGATGTATGTTTTCTCACTTCAGAAAACATAGTGGCCTTTCCCTGTGGTTCCCTTCTCAGTGCTGTTTACCCCACTTTATTCCTTTACTTGTGTTGTTTTAATTCCACTTTCTTGACTTTAGTTGTCCGGCTTCAAATATTCTGCTATAGTTGTATTTTGTTTTAATTGTATATTCCTATCTCACTTCACTAACTTCTGCATTTCTGTCTGTCCTGTGCTTTTTTTCTTCTGGGTCTGTCAGACTCGTTCTGCTCTCCGGCCGCATATCCTAACACTCCTCTCTTCCACTCTGAGCCCTCCACTGTAGCTGGACTATTTGGAGGTGAGTGCCGTCCCTTCGGCCCGTCTCTCTTTCTTTCAGTGTTTTTCAGCTTGTTTGCTTTTGTTGAGCTGGCAGCAACAGGTTTGACGTCCATTCAGGTATTCGGCAGATATAAGGTTACCTTAACTTACCAATTAA
Organism: Danio choprae; assembly: GCA_903798125.1. Classification (NCBI taxonomy): domain Eukaryota; kingdom Metazoa; phylum Chordata; class Actinopteri; order Cypriniformes; family Danionidae; genus Danio; species Danio choprae. The sequence goes on from CAIGQW010034901.1 coordinate 2,930,105, forward strand.
TAATGGAAAAATGTAGACCATTGCAATTAATCTCTATTTGAACAATTCCATGCAAATTTAACCTTGCCATGAAAACAAATTGTTTTCACCAAGTACTGAAACTACTAAGTTGTTTGTGTAGGATTTTATTTTACAGTACTGTAAAAATACTGTAAATCTGTCTAGATTTTCAAACAATTTTATTTGTCAGTCACACAAGTGCCAATTTCACATCCGTCACATCCATAATGAAGCGTTTTTCCCTCATTAATGTGAAATAAAATAAATCAATCAAAAAGTGGTTGGGGGTGCAGTTTAGCCCTTATGTACTGTTCAAACTGACGACCCTTTCATTATGCTGGTAGGCTGTTTTTGCCCTGTTGACTTCCATTTATAATGTTATTTTTTGATTGCAAAGCCATGACAGCATATAATCATGCATTCCTGATTGTTGGTGGTTTTCCCTGTTGGGAAGAGGTAAAATGTATCATCAGTTGGCAGCATTAACCCTTTAGATAGGCCTGTGCAAAAAAAGTTTCTGGCTTTTATATGAAGTTCTATGGAGAAAACAGCAGACTATAGTTTGTGTACACTTACTATATTTACTGTTCTGAGAGCTGAGCTGCTTATTTCTCAAGACATACCATCTCTTTCTCTCTCTTACACTTCCATTTGCTGAAACACAGAGAAAGTTGTGGCCAAATTAATCCTCAAAATTACATGAAAACATCCCCAACAGCACACAAGGGTTAATTCACAACATTTTTGCAAAGTATGTTGTATACTGTAAACTCACATACTTTTTTGGTCCCATTTATAACGCGTTTAATTCCCAGATGTTTCAATATGCTGTCAATTCTCTGTGAATTTATGTTTCTTATGAAAGTATGTATGCTGCAGTTTTTTTTTTTTTTTTTTAATTTTTTTTTTTTTTTAGCGTTTTTTAGGAGGATAATGCTAGGTGAAACCTTTTACAAGTATAGTGAAAAAGAGGATGAGCTGACATGATTATAGTTAGCTTTTAATGCTACAAACGTGGAAACAACTATATAAGTAAGTTGCCGTTGGCGACCCAGTCAAACAGCTGATGTTTCTGGAAGTCTGTCAACTACAACAGAATTGATCCATTTGAATTAATGACTGCAATTATCTATCACGCGTGAACCGGAGGAAAACCTTAGGCACCGATTGAAAGTGTTGATCTCTCCAGCACTCAGCCGTGTGTAGGTGAAGCAGCCTGTGGTGTGTTTTTCTAGCTCTGACCTTGTTTCCTCTAACACAGGGTTCTCTGCACCTCCCGCTGCTCAGCCTCCCAGTTCCACAGGCCTTAATGTCGACTTTGACTCCGTGTTCGGCAATAAGTCGGTCGCCAACAGCACAGACTCTGCTGGTAAGAGACAAGTTAACCTAGTTGCTAATTCACTCACTGCTTTTCACATGATGCTTCACATCCATCTCAGTGCTGAAGGAATATGGGTTTTCAGGGCCTTTATGAAGTCGATCATGGCACACACTTTAGCTAACAGAGCCGAACTAGCATGTGAAAATGTTTTTTATATGTAAAAGGGGTTATTATATGCCTTTTTTATAGACGTTTGCTGTGGTATTGTTGTAAGAAAAGGGATCACAGTGTTTAAACACTTAATCTCTTTTGTGTGGTGTTCTCACTATTGCATGTTTGGAGCTTGCTTTATCAACAAATCATAGAGTCTGCATGGAATGAAAAAATTATAACGTTTAATTTGCACATTGTTAGTCTGAGAGTGAACAATTAGCTCCAACTGTTTCCTTTGAGTGAAAGATAAAAATGAAACACCATCCCTTACTCAATATTCCATTTCAATTGCATCATCATACTGAAATAAATGTCTGCTGCAACTTAGTTCATGCAGACTTTAATACTTGCACTGCAGTGACGCAATTAAACAGGCTTCTTAAGCAAAAAATGTAGCATTTATTTACTTGAATCTTGCCTTTTTTGAGCTAAGATACATTTTTACTGAAGGACACATTGCCAAAAGAATTACATACTGTTTTGCATGTAAATATGATACATTAACAAAATTGACTTTAACTTACCTTAAATGCCATTACAATCCCATAAGGAATGTTTGAAAGAGTGTTGGCCCAAACCCATGTTTCAGACACAAATTGAAGTGGTTTAATCCAAGTCTTGTGGAGAAAGTGTTCACTTTTTACCAAATTTAGTCATGTAACTCGAACATATTTGTGTGAATCATTAAAACCAATGAGGTTCATTGTTGCATGTTACGCAGCACGTTTGATCTTTTGAAAGAACCCATGAGGTTTGATTTTTTCCAAATCTCTTTGTCATATAAGGAAAATGTTTTTTTATTATTAAACCACTTGATTTGTCTTTTCAAACATTTTGAAAAATTTTATGTGAATAATATTTACAATGAATGATGACCCAAGCCAAAATTGGTTTGGAACAACATGAGAGTGAGTAATAGATGACAGATTATTCATCTTGAGGTGAACCAGCCCTTTAAAAAGTGATCCTCATGTAAGATAAGATCACAAGCTGATGTTTTAGGATGTTCCTCATTCTGTCCTCTTTCTCTCCTCTCACTGTGTGGTTTGGTCTGTTTGGCCCGCTGGCTTTGCATGGCACTGCATGTCTGGGTGAGTTGACTTCACAAGGTTTTACCCACATTCTTTCACTTTCAGTCCTGCAACATTTGCTCTGAGGGCAGCCGCCTTGCGCTCCACCCAGACCTAACTGCGCTTTTTGTGTTTGTATTTGTTGTCCTCGTCTTTTGTCCTTCTCCCATTCCCTGTCCTGTGTTTGTTTAAGATGATATTTTAGGTGGCATCCTGAAACCCACAGTGACCTCTCCTAACCAGGGTCTGACGCCCAGCGCCCAACTCTCTGGCAAACTGGTCTCCGATGACTTGGATTCTTCACTGGCCAACCTAGTGGGCAGTAAGTGTTATGTTTTTGTTGCAGCAAACAATATAAGAACTTTATTACCTAGGGGTTCATGATTAATTAGACTCAAACTGAAGTATACAATATATGTCAACAGCATTATTTTAGTATTACATTTTTACAGTATTAAATTTAAGGAAGATTTTCGTCAATATCCTTATTAGTTTATTGCATTTATGTAGGTTATGCATATATTTTAAATTCTGCTGCCTTACAAAAAGGCCCAGCAAACATGGAAATGAAAAATAAAAATGCTATTTGTCTCCACACACATTGTACTCTGTATTCTATAATTAATAATTAGGAACAGCGACTTTAGTGTTGTTTATTGGTTCAGGATCTTGTATACATGAATATAGAATTGCACCATGGAAGGCGTAATATTAACCAGTTTTCTGCTTCTGCCAGATCTTGGTATTGGAAACGGAACAGCAAAAAAGTATGAATATTTGCCACTCATCTCAATCCTAATTCTTTTATTTCATAAATCTTGTCAACTTAATCATAAATGTTTCTTCTATTCCTCCTTAGTGACATCCACTGGAGTCAACCTGGGGAGAAGAAGTTAACAGGTGGAACAAACTGGCAACCAAAGACAGCTCCGACCACAACATGGAATCCTGCCACCATGGTAAGGCCAACAATGTTAGCTTTCTCTGCCTCGGACAAGCCAAACTTGTGCTAGAAACAGCTGTCATAAACCAGTAGACAAAAGCTGGAGATTCTCAAACACAGGCTCTGTTGCAGACACCAGTGAACTGTCTGCTGTATACATAGGCAAATATCTTTTAAGACAGCATAACTAAAAGGCTGTACACTAGTAAAAACTCAGTTTGGCCAAAATATCATCCTGTGGTTGGATGGCGTAAATGTAAACATTTGTTTTGTAGGTGTCTGATTGTCAATGGAGAAGGGAGTTTACTGTTTTACTCGCCTCTCTCTGCAAACATTTGCTTATTCTGCTTAACTATCATGTCATTGGAACTTTGACTCATTGATTCATTTCATTTCCTTCTTTATCTGCGTTTATCATTAACTGTGAACATCTCAGCAAGTGTGGCGTCCTATAATCACATTACACCAAACTTTAGCAGTTTCTTAGTTCAGATTTATATACTTTATTTTATATCAAATTTATGTGTAATTATAATTGCATTTCTCTTACAGACGATTTTCTTTATAACTTTATTTTTGTTTATATATATATATATATATATATATATATATATATGATACATGTGTGTGTATACTTTTGCAAATAATAAAATAAATGTATGGTTTCAGCTTTAAGTTAATGATAAACCTGATTAGATAATATAATTTATTACCCTTAAGTAAGCATTTAATTACCCCCCCCATTTGTATCACTGAAATATACATTTGATTCTCCTTTTATTCTGTTCAAAGTTAGACATCTTATGATTCATCAATTTTCCGTCTATTTCCTTGAAATGGCACCTAAATAGGCAGCACGCTATTGTTTGGAACAGAGCTCAGAGCAGCTAGAATGTATTGTGTCTTGTCTGTGTTTACATTTGTGTTTGTGTGAGCTTACAATGTGCGATTGTTATTGTGTTGTTTGCCTTCTAATTGTGTTTGTTGCGTTGTGTAACTGTTCTCCTCTTGGGGAATAAACAGAATGGCATGCTTTTCCCACAATACGTAAGTCCAAATGTTGAGTTGAAGCATTCTCTGAAATGCATGAGATTATTAACATCACCGGCTCTGCTTTAGTCACAGTTGTTTGAGTGAAACCCATGAGCTGATCTAACCAGATGTGATCTCGGCATGGCTGGCAGCTCTGTTCCTCCTCTGCCCTTTCCTCTCATCCGTTTCATTTGTTTATCGCCATCAGCAAACAACCATAGTCATTTTGGCATCAATCAATGGGCTAGTGTTTCCAGCGGAGGAGTGTGCAAAGTCCAGTGTTGTAGTTACTTCAACAGTTGTTGGGTTCAGATCCTTAACGTGCCTTGTAGGGATGCACAATACGGACTTAAAACAGTCAACATTCATATAAATTCACTGAGAAACAGTCATATATTTATAAAGAAGTATTTTTTCCCTGCCTTTTGTTTTTATTATTATTATTATTATTATTATTATTATTATTATTATTATTATTATTATTATTATTATTATTATTAAACCAAAGATTTCATTCTTACTGGAAGCTAGATGGCAACACCATGCACCGAAGTAAAGACATCAAAATAAAGAAGATGCTTATAAAATAGTGTTTTCACCATCGTGCTGTGATATGAAATCATATTGGGTCACAAAAATAAGTTATTTCAAGCACTATGACTGATGTTTTGAATTGAATTTTAACTAAAAGTCTGTAAATTTCATACAAAAACATGGTCATACACACGTAAAACTTTCACACATGTATAGCACTTCATTGCATTTTACAGCACTGTCCAAATCACAAGACTATATAGTCAGATTCTAGGTTGTGGGTTTTATCATTATTTCTGTGCTACGACTAATGAGGAGGGGAAATAAATGACTGAATTGTTATTGGGGGAAAACTAAAAACAAAAACAGACCCATTTCCCACAAGTCCCATTTCATAATTGCATTATAACAAAAGATTTCAGAGGGAAATGCAACTTATATTTTATATGCAGTGGATAAATTATGGCTCTACATTCAGGTTGGACAAAAAATAAATAAATTTATAAAAATAATGTGGCTAATTTGTTTAAAATTTGGATTGATTTGCTCAAAGAACAGGGATAGGCTTTAAGGTGGTTTAAATCATACCTATCTGACCCTTACTTGTTTAGGCCTTAAGGATCAGCCTTAGGTCCGTTTCTAATTTCTATGTATGCTATGTATGTATCCTGGGAAACATTTTTAGACCGCATGGGATTAGCTTTCACTGCTATGCAGATGATGCACAACTATATGTTTCAACAAAACCTAATGAGATATTTAATCTGCTCCCTATTTTAATGTTTTCAAAGTTTTTTTTTGTTAAATGACCTCAGTCTGTTCATTTTACAATTTCTTGGTCATTTGGTCACTGATCCTCCCCTGAATTTAGAGGCCATTTGGAGTCCATTTCAGTAGTGCATGAGTGGAAATAAAAAGTGTGTCTGTGGCCGCAGAAGGCCTCATTGAGGATCTCACAGCTCCTTCACAAAGAGCTTCTCTCTTCCACCAGAGCCCTGCACCTGCAACTAATCACTCTGCCTTCAAAGAGCATACGCACACACACACGCGCACACACACACACTCGCTCTCTTCCTCTCTGTCTCCTTGCCTGTGTTCTTGGTCTGATGCTCTGGTTGGAGTGTGTAAAAAGACATCTATAATGTTTCCCAGATGTAACCGGCTCTCCGTTACGAGAGAAAGCTAAAAGACTTGAGCATCTTTTGCGAATTAATTTTTTTAAGCAAGAGACTGCAGGCAAAAGGGCCGTTTTCTTGCACCCGCCTTTTTTTTCATCCTAATGCAAAGAAAACACTTTAAAATGGTTCTTTTATCACACGTTATCAATCTGGTTCCATATATATTTCTCATAACTGTGCATATTTTTTTAAAGTCCTTTTTCTCAAATGATTATTTTTTCCTCCTCCTGCACTAAGCCATAAATCTCCACTTCACCAAACTTTAGCTTTATTCATATCTGTATTCTGATTTGTTCAGACATAAATTGCCTTATAACATTTTTTTAATCTACAAAAACGATGAATTTCCATTGTTTTCACAATAATAGTGATAAAAAAAAAAACATCTCACTCTAATGTCAAAAATTAAACAATATAATCATGGACTTTAATCCAGTGTTTAGATTTTTGTTTATTGTTTTGTTAAATGAGTACATATTTAATAAAAAAGTGTCTAATTTGCATATTTAAAAATAACATTTTACAAAACTTGTAATTCAACAAAATAATTGAAAATCTTAATGTGATGGGGGAAGTATGGAGATAAATATTAGTTGATGTTATACCCTATTCACCTGCAGTGTCTCGCCTTAAAAAGCATCCACTTGCACAAAGTGTCCTTTATTCAGCGTGTGGAAACTGAGATGTCCTGTCTGAGGCAGTTGTGATCTCATGGTTGGAAATTTCTCACTTAAGGTTTTGAGAAGAATGGCTCTTTTATGCTAAGAATAAACCTGGTGATGTTTTACCTGTGGTATTTGTGCTCTAACACTGAATGTGTCCTTTAGGCTCCCTCAGTGATGGCCTTCCCTGCCACGACGCCCACAGGAATGATGGGATACGCGATGGTGAGTGAAGGGGGGGGGGTTGTGCATTAGTCACTCCATCAGTGTCAGAAGTATTGGCTGTATATTGAGAGTGTGCAGTGATGCTGTCAGTCCCAGGAGTGCAGTGTGGGTGTAGTGAACACTATGAAGAGCCCTCTAGAGCCCTTCATTCAACGTTAGGTCATATTAATTCATTTTAAATCATAATTTCATTTTAATATTTATTTAGAATTAAATAAGACCTGTGTTATAAGCCTGATATAGCACCTTTATTTTATTCATAATTCTGTATTTTAAGGTTATTTTTCAAATATATTTTCACCGTGATGCACATTAGTGTCCATATAGTACCTTTTGATTTTCTAATTATAAATTGTAATAGTTTTTTGGGAAAAAAACACATTTTATTGATACATTATTGTTGTTGTTGTTATTGTTAAATAAATAAAACGCAATTTCTTTAAAAATAATAATATACATATTTTTTTATATTCGTTTAATTATATTAATAGTAGTTAACGCTAAATGTTACATTATTTAATATATTGAATATTATAGTTGCGTGTAGTCAATTATACATTTTATTTGTAACTTTTCTAAACTAGATTTAAAATCACTTCTAACTGAGAGGACACAGTCATCATTTTTTTGAATGTAGTTTTTTTCTCCATTAGTTTAACCACTTTCAGAGTTGTACAGTATTTTCAGTAGAACTCAATAATAGAGGTTGAGTCAGCCATGCAGGTAAATCAGCACAGGCTTTGGTTAATGGTTAAAAGAGAGGAAGGTGCTCTGTAAATGATGCTCTTAAATAACAGCATCTGCACTTACATAACTGTCACTGCCATTATGTCTAGTTCCTGTATCTGTCTCAGTTTTTTTCTTAGTGTTGAAAGAGCAAAACTAAAGTAAATGAGAACAAGTTGCTCCAAAAACAAATGCAAAGACTGCAAAAACAAAAACTGAAAGTTTATCGTCTGCTGTGTTCTACGTAAGTGAGGTGGAGTTCAACACAAACTCCAGTCTGATCAAATGGGAACAGTGGCTTTAGACTGACTCGCATTCCTCTATCTATACTTTAACTATAGTTTTATTGTCATTCTAGCCTCCTCAAATGGGCTCCATGGCCATGATGACTCAGCCCACAATGATGTACACACAACCTGTGATGCGGCCTGCCAATCCCTTTGGCCCAGTGTCAGGGGCACAGGTATGACCACTTGACTACCACAAACTGGTATCTACCACAAAAAATCTAGAAGCCTTAAGGTGTGGTCATATTTATTATTGTTTGGAGAATTTTTTGCAGATTAATTCCACCCGTTGTAAATGCAGTCTAAGTAAGTGATTGGTACTTTTTGGTGATTTTCTTGATTTATAAGATTTTTCTTTAAATTAAAAAAAAAAATTATTATTGAACTAAAATTGTAAAAAAAATGATTGACTTGATTAAATTCACTGCATTGGCTTGCAGAAAGTTACTTTTTACTTTTACACATTGCTATGCTATTGAAAAGCAACTAAATTTAGCAGAATTTTACGTTTAACATTGATGACAGCCAGGGATTTGTAATCTGTAAAATAAAACGGATTAGTTCACTGGGGGAAACGGATAAAAATCTCCAACCAAAAAGCATGCTGTGCCACCGTTTATTATTTGATTAAATGCTATTATTCCTCCTGAAGACCTTGACCATTGCAGACTGATTTAATATTTAGCACGTTTAAATCTGTCAAAAGATTTTCTGTTTTTATTTTCTACATTTGTCAAGAGGCCGATATATTTCTAGATAATCAAAAATGCTTATGGCATTTAAAACTATTCTAAGCTATTAAGCTATTTACAAAGTTGAGGAAACGTACAAAAAAAAAAAGTATGTTTTTTTTTATTTTAATTTTTTTTACCAAATTTTAGAATGATATCTGTCAGAAAGTGATTGTGGATAGCTGCATCTATGCTTTAAAAAGTGTGCTTTTTGGTCCATCCACACTGAAACAGAACACCAGCGTGACTTCAGAAGGTCAGCTGTAAAAAAAAAAAACTTATACGCTTTATAACAAAATTCACTAGTGCAAATGGCACCTTAGTGTCTTAAATTCACACAGATTCATCAATTAACCAACGTGAAGTTGCTTGGTTTGAAAGTGACCTCTGTGAGTTCTTCATCGCCTTATGAACCAACTTATTTAGCTTGCAAAAATTTGCCAAAAAGCTTCCTAATGGGACCACATCTTAATCCATTAAAGTTTTTAGAGCACAGTAATATGCATAGGTCTCAGCTGAATGTTTTTGCATTTATCCAGCCCCATGATCCTCCTTGGAATAGAGGCATCAGCTCAACCCTGACTGATCACACTCTATTCTAGAAGCTGCTCTAGGCTTTATTCAGAATACGCTCTAGTTTGTCCACCCTCATCTGCCATTGCCGCTCTGTTCTGAATACGAAATCTAGCATTGTCGCCTTCACACATCTCTGGGAATAGATATGTATTCCACACCTGCACCAAATTCTCAGCTCCAAATACATATCGTGTTCCCATCACCCCACTTCATTTCTGTACCAGTGTTAGCTCAGGAAAACAGCACTGAATGCAGGGGTTTTAGTGGATAGACCTTCTTTCTTTCTGAACATCTTTTATTCTCTGTCTTTGAATTTCCTTCTTGTGTGTATGTGTGTGTGTGTGTACGAGTTTTCTGGCTGTCCTCGGACTCTTTCAATCTCTCTCATTCTTTCTGAACTAGCTCTCTACAGCCTCTAGTCCTTCCAGTTCAAGTCCTCTCAGAGCTCCTGGACAGGACCCTTTTGCACAGCTGTCTATGAAGGATTTCCTTTAGACCGTCTTTAGGTACAGGATGTCTGCTGTGTGTGCACGCGTGTGTGTGTGAACAACAGCTTCTTGCTCTATTACAGCGTTTCTATTGTCAAAACTCTGATTCCTGTATTTCGCCAAGTACTGCAACACTAATGTTTTCTGTATGTCATGGTGATGTGATTTGTAAGCGTTCAGCTTCTGTTGAAATGATGTTCCTTATATTGTGTCATTTTATGTTATAAGGGGTGTAGTACTGAGCTCTTGACATTCATTTACAAATCATGCATGTGTTGTTCTGTTTTCCCTTGATGTAAAGGGGTCATGTCATCCAGAACTAATTGTGTTAAACTTGCAATGTAAAGAAGTAATGACTGAACACAGGTGAATTTTGAAGCCTTGGACATCAATTGTGTGCTGTTTGTATCATAATGAGTATTTTAAGTTTGTCTTAAAGACCCAACGTTATAGCCAATGTATTCTAAAGTTTAGATTTGAGTACTTGCATTATAAATACTGCAAAATTCATTGCCTTTTAAAATATACTCAAAGTATAAAGTATGCACTGCATATAGCCAAGTCCCTTTAAGGCAAGTCATTTTAATCTGCGGCCATCTTTGAAACGCCTTTTGCACAGTATGCTCGGGCATTCTGTTTGAAAGAGGAAACAAGTAATTCTCCAAAACTGTTTGCCAAGCTTGTTATTAAATTTCATCATTGGAATCACCAAAGTTAAACATCAACTGTCTCTTAATTTTCGTTTCTAAACATTCGAATTAACAAAATCAGCATTTTTTTCTTCAAGCGAATGCACACTCGAAGGGAACGAGATCACGACACCAACCTCCTTTATGCACATTATAATCCTCTCAATAATGCCTTGTCCTATTGTGCTGGTCTTCTGAAGTAATTCCCAAATTGGCCTTGATGGCAAAACTCCTCCCAAAATGACAGTTTACAAGTTTGTTCGTTCGAGTAGTTGCTGTCATGTGATGTGCATATGACGGGACTGATTGTACCTCGCGTTGGTTTTATACAGATTACAAAACCAAAACAAATATTTGATTTCAAGTGTAGTTGGCTTGTTTCAAAGTAGAGATTTCAGACTTTACCTGGATACATTTCTCATGTCTGTGAAGCAAGTTTTAGCTGAGATTCCAGTGCATTTGCCAACCCCAAAGGATTTATTACAACTGAAGAAACTGTAGAACATTTGTTCAAAGCCCCTCTCCTGGAGAAACGTCAGTCTATAGCAATCGATGATTGTCTCCTTTACATGACATGACCCCTTAGTCATTTTTGTAGAACAAACCCTGAGTTGCAGCTTCATAAACTCATTTCATCATTGATTGGCTGCTTTACTGCATACATTTGCATATTGAGTTCATCTAAAAAAAAAAAGTAACAAATTATCTTGACCAGTCATCCACAACAACAAGATAATCTGTCAGTTCATCGTAATGCCATTAAAATCAAATCTGTCAAATATACTGAAAAAATGTTGTTCGACGTCTTGAATAATCTACATTTCTCTGATTCCAGATGCAGTTCATGTAGGAGGGTTGACGCTTCCCAAGGATGAATTATACGGCAAATCTCAAACCTTTAATCTCTCTCCAGTTGGCTGTTGTACTCTTGACAGAGACACACTTGTACAGGAATCAGAGGGACGGGTGGGAAGGGCATTATGGCATATGACGGGTGGGGTTGGGAGGGCCACGACTCTGTTTCCCATACATGGAGGACTTAACGCTCATTTTGTACTTTGTGTAACGCAGTAACCGCTATCAAACCGATCTGCGTCTGTAACGGAAAACAAGAGTGTTGAAAGAGCGTGAGTGCCAGAATCTGGTGGGTTTTCATGCAATCACGGCTTCACTTCCTTTTTTTTTTTTTTTTTCCATAAAATGGCGAAATAAGGGATTGGGGAGGGATTTGTGGGTTGGAGTTCTGTCTTTATCCGATCATCAATTAAGCATTACCTGATTTAACTATCACCAATTAGATATTCTAGCATCCGTTTTACCACAATTTCTACTTTATTTTTTTATGTTGAAGTTTGCAGTAGACATTCCTTGTGTATTGTCTTGTATTTATTTATGATTTACCCACTGAGGACATGAAAGAAATTAATAATATTTTTTTCCTCTCTCTTTTTTTGAGATCTTCCTTATGGGAAGTGTTCCGAATTATGCATTCATATGGGTATGATTGGTTGTATAATTCGGATTTTGAGTGACTGAATTATGAAAAAAATAAATATATAATATAAAAAATGGGGGAAATGGACACCTATAAACTGACTGATACAGCACTAAGTATTCTCAAAAGCAGTTGTATGTCTAGTGCAATTTCTTTGTAGCTCAAACGCTCACCGGCCTCCATTCGTAAAGGACATAGGATGAAATGTATCAATCAGTACGCCACATAGTCAGTTCTGTGCCCCAATGGGTTATGGGTGGGTTTTTGTGAGGGAGCATTTAGCAAAGCACTACATTTGTGATTAAGCGGCATTGCATTTGGGGACGATCTGTATTGCTTTCTGCTTGGCATGTCATTATTTTACATTTGACAGTTATATGGCTGCCTTTTCGACCTGAATGTGCAGATTTGCCTTCGTTTTCGGGCCGTCCTGGAGAAAGAAGAGTTGCATGTGTGTTTGTGGGTGCGAGTATGTGGATATGTATGAGAAAACCAGGTGTCAGGATAGGGTCGGTAGTGTTTAGGTGTAGGTCCTGTAGACAGAAAGGGGATGCTGTTGATCAGTGCTCTGTGTACATAAAACCGACCCTGTCCAGTAAGGAAGAACACAAAGGACGGTCCGAATATGAGAGTGATTCTATCCATTGATTTAGCATATTTACTGCTTCATCCCTGCAGATTCTATTTTGTTTATATGACAAAAACTGAAGCAGAATTTGGGTGATTTACAAATAAAAGTGCAGCTTCCACTGAACTTAGGGTGTGTTTCTTTATTCATTGTTTTTTTTTATGCTGTTATATGAATGTTATATGGATATGTGGGAAAAAAATAATAAAATCACTATATATATATATATATATATATATATATATAAATTCAATTTTATTTTATTTCTAATTATTTTTTTTTTTTATTTGTCATTAATGTATTTACATTTTTAGCCTTTTTTAAATATATAATTTTGTGTATTTAAATCTCTCATTTCCACCAAAATGTATTTATGTATTATTTAAATGTTTTTCCAACTACTGCTGACTTTCACAGGTGTTGTTTACAGGTACATCAGATTTTCCAGGCTTTTGAAACTTGTCCTTGATGATCTTTGTGGTAACGGTCCACTTTTCTGTCTGGTCTTGTGATGGATGCAGAGGATACGCTTTACCTTTCACACACAGCAGCCTCTCGTTCAGCAGACCCAGATGTATCAGCCCCTTCACACAAACACAAATGTGCTGCTATTAAAGCAGGTTCCAGTTTGGCTTCATTAACAAGGCTAGTGACTGTTCTTCATCTATGCTCGTGTCATCTATATTCTAGTCCATGTCTGCTGGAACTGGCAGTGGGAATATCACAGACAGGCCTTATCTCACCAGTGTCTCACTGAGAGGGCCTATTTAAGAGTGCCTTTCTGGCTATTTTGCCTAATAATACCAGTCAAACCTAGGCACAGAGAGCCCTTTTTGGGGTGGTGTGTTAATAGTTAAAAATGAAGGTGTGACACTGCAGGTGAATGGGATAAAATACCTTTTTTAAGTACATTTTTCGCCAGTTGACTGATTTACATTAAAGATCACAAAACATTTCTGAAATGTCATTTCAAATTTGCCTACATTTCCAGTACAACAATCAGAACACTGGATGAAGTTTGATACAAAATGAAAGTTTTTTTTGACAAAGGTTTGTATAGAGGGGATTTTATGAATCTCTTTTTATTACTCTTTAATTCTGGAAATACTGTGAACTGACAAAAATAAATGTTCACTTTTTTTGTTAAATAAAATAATGTATACATTCCGAGAAAATGTTTACATACCCCTTGATAAAAACCTTCAGAATATAGATAAGAATAAAACCTTTGGTGTTTGTTAGTGCTGCTCAAGTGCAGCAGAAAAACAACTCTTAGTAAATCTACAGTCACAAATTGATAAATTATATCAAAAGAAACACTTAAAAGTGTATTTTGTATGTTTTCTTTAAATTGGAACGAATGAAAATCTCCAAAATGACATGCATAAAAACAAACCTCCAGTGTTTCTCATGTTAATGACAGTTTATTAATGCCATCTTTACTCTGGTTTTAATTGAACAGAGCTACTGTTGTCTAGAAATGTAGTGCAGCTCATTTACCATAAAATTAGCCTGACTGCTGAACATCTCTTTGCTGTCAGGTGGAGTGGATGGAATTGTGCTAGCAGACGCAGCCTTGTCGCTCTTCTGTTGTGTCTCTTCAGCTTCTGCTAATGTCTGGTGGGGATACAAGCCTCTATTGAGCAGCTCTGGAAAGGAAAAGGCATTATAGGTGATTAATGACAGGTATTTAATGGCCAGCATTAGTGTATGGTTGGATTTAGAGTTGGTCAAAATACGAGGGTCTTGTTGACCAGCTCTGGAAAGGAATATAAATTATGGGTGATTAATGAAAGGCATCTGATGGCCAAAGTCAATGTAGCCGTTAGCTCTATAGGCCATTAAGATTAAACCGCTGAGGACATGAAGTTTTGAGATGTAATGAAAACACGGCTGGCCTGTAATGCATTGCGGATATAATGACAACACTTCCTCTACTTTACCATTAGCTGAACAGTGCCAGTGGCAGCATTCAGAGCACTATAAACTCTGCCAGCCTCTGTTGGAACTGCAAAAACAGGGCTATGGCAAAAATATAAAAAAAATTCTAAATTCATGCAGTCAGGAGTTTTGCATGATGGCTAAATAGTTTCTCATATATTTCACAAACATGCAGTGTTCACCAACAATGTGTTTGGTTTGAAAGTAACACATTTACATTCTCACACAATGGCTTGATTTCCCAGCAAAAACTTTACATAAAAATTTCAGTCGAGAAACTTTTGTATGCCATATTAATAAAGCCGATAAAACATTTTTTACATCCCATGTGTTCAGGAGAATGCACATATCTTCTTATGTGATAATAAAATGTATCTGACTCAACGAAGTCACATCAATGCAGGGGTTTTTATGCAATATCCTAAAAAGCACATAAAAAACAGTGAATGGAAACAGCTATAGTCAACCAAGTAAAGACACTCTTGTTTGTAAAGCATTGTTACAAGCTGTTCACACATAAAGCAATTATTTAAAAATTCTCAGATTTAGCCCATTTAACAATGTCAACCATTGTAATCCTTATGTAATCATCTTTTTACTAGGATTTGCAACTTGTTTATTTCACCATTTCATCATTATATCATATTTCCATCTCCAGACTGCAATAATCAGTTACAATGCAGGTGATTAGCTGAAAACAAATACTAAACTCCTTTGAACAAACACGGCAAACCACATATTTTCAAGTGCCAAATACCAAACATACAAATGTTTTTCCAAGTATTATACTTGGTCTGGTTTTCTACTCTTATGGCGCCATCTATCGATTATAAAATGGCAATACATAGCAATTAAAAGGCACCAGGTGTTCAGTTAAACCTTTTTATATTCTGAGACTAAACGCTGCTATTATTAGGAATGTTTGGATTACCTGATGTTTCCTCAAGGAATTTTTTCATTATGTTCTCATCCACACTCTGAGTGTCATGGGACACAAAGCTAGCAGATTGCACAGGAAATTCATTGCTTGCGCTGAAGGAAACACAAAACACTATGAATCCAAACTTTATAGTCCAAAAATATCTTGTGGATCAAGAGATAAAACTCATACCCAATTAGAGAATCGATTATTTGGGAAAGAGTGTTCACGTGTTCCAGGTTCTCCTCTTGTAAGTTCTGGACAATGGATTCCAGTACTGTGACTTTGTCAATATATATCGGAACCTGAAATGAGAGATTAGGTGGACGGTATAATTTGCTAAATAATATATGTGTATAGAAGCTAAAACATTACCATACCTGTTCTTTTAGCCACTCTGTTTCTCCAAGCTCTGTTATACAGGCTTCATCAAGTAATTCAGTTGCTTTCTGAAATCATAAAGACAGTTTCAGTACTTCACAACAGACTTATTTGTTATCCTTCAAACAAGACTGAAGTACCTTTGTGGCGAGCAGAATTTTTTCCTCCAAACCCTGAGCAAGGTTTTGCTCTTTTTCTTCTGTAGCCATAACAAGAGATTTCTGAAAATGTTCTAGATATGTTTTATTGAATTATTATTTGTTTTATGTAATTGAAACATTTTTATTATTGTTATGGTCCTAAGTACAAAGAGAAATTGTAAAAACTTAATATCGTTTAGTTGTTTCACATAGCAGATATTTAAACTGCACAATATATTGACTAAATTCACATAATACTTATTCAATTTATATAGGCTAGACTTGATTCTTAATACTTTCTACCCAGATAAGTCAATAATCATCCATGTACAGTAAGGATTTACAGGGTTGGTTTGCCCCAAATATGAAAATGTATTACTATTTGGTTACCAACATTCTTCAAAATATCTTCTTTTGTGTTTAACAGAAGAAAACAAGTTTTTGAAGCAAGTGGGAGGTTGAGTAAATGATGACAATGTGAACTATCCCTATAATTTTTTTAAAAGAAATTTATTGTAAAAAAATTGTGCTATTATATTGTCTTTTATTTTTTTAAACCTCTATTACGTGAAACAGTTTTCTCAATAATAATAAATAATGCTGTTTTTTTTTGTTTTGTTTTTTACACTGTTTTGGTGATTCTGCATGATGCCTTATGACCATAACTGTATACAATACAATAATTTTTGTTTAATTATAAACATTCCTGTTCTGAATGCTGTAAAAGCAAAAGATGAAAAACACACACCTGATATATCGTGGAAAGTCATTTGTGATAAAACGGTTCGTTTTTCCAGTTTTTGTATCTTTTGCTGGTCTTTCATACTACCCTCGTTCTTGTACTGCAGCCATGCGTCTCGTTCTGCCGTCTGTTTTTCCACTTCCACCTGCAGCCTTGCAAGCTTACAGCGCAGTTCTATCACACAAACACACACAGACGGCAAATAATAACACAATAACATGATTAATAATTACTGATTATTATGCTATGATATATGCACACCTAAAATTAACATTAAAATGAAAAATTCTATACATCTAAGGTGCTATGACTAACAGCTGTAACTGAATGAAAAGTGTTTTATGAACTAAATCTGAAACTGTTTAACTGGAAAAAAAGAATTAACTACTGAATATTTTTTTCTGAAAAGGACCACAATTGTTCACAAAAACACACCAACACAAATCAAAGATTTAGAAGATGTAGAGTAACACATATAGGTCACACTGAATTGTTATATTATTGAATTGTATTGTATTGCATTTCAATATATATTAGGTATACTCTAAATATTTTAGAGTATCTTATACATTAAGTGCAATTCAGTTTGTATGTGTAATTAAAGGGATAGTTCACTGCAAAATGAAAATGTCCTCACTATATTTACTCATACTTAAGTGGTTCTAAATATTTGTGAATGTATTTTTTCGGTTAAACACAAAACTATGAAGAATACTGAAGAAAGGAAAAAAAACATTGGCATCCACAGTATGAACAAGAATACTATGGGTGTCAAACGCAATTTTTTTCCAACGTTCTTCGATATATCTTCCTTTGAGTTCAAAAGAAGAAAAGAGCTTCCTATTAGATTAAAACACGACAGACATATTTTTTTTGTAGTAACTTTTCGTCACTAAGGTACCTTCTAGTTCTTTCTTTTGCTTGTGTTTTATCTCCAGGCTCTCTTGGGTCGTTTCCTTAAGCAGCTCTTCATCTTCCCGCTCTTTTTTCTCCAGGTTTCCCTGCATCTCCTTCATCCGTCTCCGCTGTTCCCGCGCATGTTTCCCCTGCTCTTCTCTCAGCTCCTCCTGCTGCAGATACATGTTTCCTCTTCTTCACTATCATCATCTTCACTAACATAAAGTCACCACTTACCATTTTCATCAGCTTTTGCCTCTTATCTTCTAGTTGGTGTATCTCATCCTTAATATCTTGAATCTCTTTCCTTTTAATTTCAATTCTGTTAAGTTGTGACAATATGCAAAACAGCATGAATAGACATTGAAACGTAAAGGAGGCTATATTAAGTCAGTAATGAGAAGCATAGACTACTTACTGGAACTGTATGAAGGCCTCTGCTAGAGATGTTTTTTCTGTTGTCTTGCTCATTCTCACTCATGCTATTAAGTTATTTGCATTCCATAGTTATTAACATAAAAATAAGCATTTAACTGTTGCTGAATCTTTCAAAGGGCTATGGTAAGATAAGTCTCGGTCTCTATGAACGACACGGAATAACTTTACCCGTGAATCGCGAACGTTTTCTTTATCCTTTTCTTTTAGCCTCTTTATTTCTTTCTTTTCCGGATATGTTTTTGTGTTGTTATGGAAACAAACTACTTGCAGCTGTGAACTTGATCAGCAGAGGGCGACACTTCACATAACGGTGCAGCAGACAGAGAACACAAGGCATAATAACAAGTGTGAGCCAAACATATATCCATATTAGTATGAGTTCACTTTTTAATGTTATGTTAATGTTTAATGTTAATGTTGAAAAATGTTAGTGACTAAAGCGTTGACCGTTCGCACTTTCACCGTTGGGGAAAGAACATTTTGTTATCTTATTTTGTGTCTTATTTTGTACTCATTAGAAGAAATACAGTTTTACTTATTATGTAATCCATAAAATGCATGGACGAAGTCAGTGTCAACTGGTAGGCTAACTGAGAGTAAAAATTAAATTAAACAGAAATTAATATCTATGCATCGCTGAATTTTAAACTCAGAAGTCAGAAATTATTCAAACAATATTCAACCATTAAAAAAATCTTTTTCTGTTAAGGACTCCAAGAAGTAAATAAATACAACAAACACACACACACACGCACACGCACACATATCAAATATAAATAAATAAATAAAAAAAGTATACATAAAGTATTTTAATTAATTGGCCTCACGGTGGCGCAGTGGGTAGCACGATCGCCTCAGCAAAAAGGTGGCTGGTTCGAGCCTCGGCTGGGTCAGTTGGCATTTCTATGTGGAGTTTGCATGTTCTCCCCGTGTTTGCGTGGGTTTCCTCCGGGTGCTCCGGTTTCCCCCACAAGTCCAAAGACATGCGGTATAGGTGATTTGAGTAAGCTTAATTGTCTGTAATGTATGAGTGTGTATGGATGTTTCCCAGTGATGGGTTGCAGCTGGAAGGACATCCGTTGCGTAAAACATATGCTGGATAAGTTGGCGGTTCATTCCGCTGTGGCGACCCCAGATTAATAAAGGGACTAAGCCGAAAAGAAAATGAATGAATGATGAATTTTAATAATTGAATTAATTAATTTTCCTTTGGCTTAGTCCCTTATTTATCAGGGGCCATCACAGCGGAATGAACTGCCAATAAATTATATATATTCATTCATTCATTCATTCATTTTCATTTCAGCTTAGCCCCTATATTAATCTGGGGTATGAATAATGAACAGCGGAATGAACCGCCAACTTATCCAGCATATGTTTTACTCAGCAGATGCCCTACCAGCTGCAACCCATCACTGGGAAACATCCACACACACCCATTCACACACATACACTACGGACAATTTAGCTTACCCAATTCACATATACCGCACCCATACCGCATGTCTTTGGACTTGTGGGGGAAACCGGAGCACCCGGAGGAAACCCACGCCAACACGAGGAGAACATGCAAA
>CAIGQW010034901.1:2970580-2993516 GCA_903798125.1 Danio choprae
TGACCCAGAACAGGTGAAGATGATGAGTTTGTCTGTACCTGCATTAATGCAACAAGAGGTAACATTTGAACCAAACCTCTAGAGCCTTCAAATACTAATGCTAATTCCACATCGGATTAGTTCTAAAACATTTTAGACTTGTGTTTCACTGGCTTTCAAGAAACATCACCATCCACTGCCTTTTTAACCTGCATAAATGCTAACCATCTCCTGTTGTTTATGCATGTGGCTAATAGATGGACTGCAGAAACAGTGACTGTGCTTCAGTGAGCAGTTTCCACAATGACAGACAGAGATCTTGCAACACTCCTTCTAATTTTAGCACTTGCTCTGAAGTGGCCTCCGTGTCCTCTGTACGTGACCCCTGCCTTTAACTCAACCCAATGATGCTGAACAGAACTGAGATTGCGCTAATACTATGCAATTGATTCTACTTATTTTGTGCAGACTATGATAAAATGCTGTTGTGAATAGATTTCTTGACAGATCTGTGTGTTTGTATGGGATATGCATAGGTCACTGGCAGTGTAATGAGCATCTACAGTAGTGAGTTTGGTAATGTGGAGGTCAAAGGCACGGTCCAGTTCGCCATTCACTATGTGCAGAAACTGGGAGAGTTCCACATCTTTGTTGTGCAGTGTAAGGATCTCGCTGTGGCAGATGTTAAGAGGAATCGATCTGATCCGTAAGTATTGAAGTAAAAAAGCATTAATAAAAAAATAAATAAAAATATGATCTTCTTTCAGGGTATTTCTTTCTTTGATTGAACTTTAGATATGTTAAATGCTACCTGTTACCCGACAAAGCTAAATACGGAAAGAAAAAAACGTGTGTGAGGAAGAAGACACTGGATCCAACCTATAATGAAATACTGAGGGTATGTGGAGATATGTGATATTTGTTTTAATATGAATTGATCCAAGATGATCAAAGTTGTTATTTCTGTGCAGTTTAAGATTCCAATGGAGATGCTGAAAACCCAAAAACTGAACATTTCTGTTTGGCACAATGATACGTTTGGGCGGAACAGCTTTCTTGGAGAGGTCGAGGTTGATCTGGCTGAATGGGATTTCAATAACACACAGATGAATGAATATCTACTCAAAGGAAGGGTAAGATGGCAATAATCAAAGTGTATTTGGTCAAGATAATCTGCTTGAAACTGGTGGGCTGAAGGCCAGATCTGTATGTAGGATGATATTGTTGAATATAGAATATTTATTCCCTGAGGACTCTGAACTGTAGATCTAAAGTCTTTTTTCTTACTTTAGGGAATGAGTTCACATTTGTTGTATAGCTTTGACTAAAGTATTTCTTATTTTATGAACCCAGGTTCAAATTCCCACCAGCCCAAAACATTCTTTCAGGGGTGAGGAAATGAGTGCAGAGATTAAAGTCGCTCTGCGTTTTCTCCCGCAGACTACTCTAAGTAAGATGCTGATATTTACTATGCTGTTAATTTTATTTGACTAAAGCTGTTTACACCTGGTATTAAGAAGCATTTTGACAAGCCGATCACAAGTGTACAAAACTGAATATTCGGGTAAACATCGGCCTGAAATGTTTTGCACTTTCTTTTGACCACTTTGACCACACATTTGAAAGGATTTGCTTTGCGTGGTGTAGATGTGGTCAAATGTTAAAACAGTTTTGTATATGCTAACCAGAAAGGATTTAATCTTTTATGTCTGAAATCAGCATGTCAAAAAAGGAAAAAGCACAATTCCTAATTGTAGCACAAATGTACACTGTGGTGTAGTTCTCTCAGCTGTCAAAGCAGAAACTAAAGCATTCTGTAATGTTTTCCATTGATGCCTTTTCCATTCTTATGTAAATTGTGCTAGCTTAATAATCAGTATTAATTTGGAAAGTTGCAAAAATCTGCCCTTTCTGCTTAATCTCTGATCAATTCCAACAGGCACAGGATGTCAACATGACGTCAGATTGATGTTGTACCCCAACGTCTTGGGGTTGTTGCATTTTGGGTGGAAATGATAATCGGGTTAAAGTCAGAACCCAACGTCAGACCGACAGACAGACATTGGATTTGGGTCACTTTCCAACGCAACCTGAAAACAGCCAACTATCAACATCTAATGATGTGACAGCTTGAAATTCTGTGGACCTTACCACTATGAGGTCTATCAGACATTGGATATTGGTTGCCATACCTGACAAATTAATGCTAGTATTTGACGTCAATATGACGTTGGTTTAAGATGTTGGCTTGACGTTGGCTTTTGGTCACTTTCCAACACCACCTAAAATCAACCAAATATCAACATCAATTGACGTCGTTATTGGACATCAAAATAACGTTGTACTTAGATGCTGGATAGACATTGATTTTTGGTCACCTGTCATCACAACCTAATATTAACATCTTATGATGTTGTGTGCCTGCTGGGAAACAACATTTAAAATCCAGGTGTAAACAAGGTCTAAAAATATGTTTCAGAAACATCTGCCTTTCTGTTAATATGCTTATTTTGTAGGTCACAAGAACAAGGGGAATGGTGAGGTGCAAATATGGGTGAAGGAATGCAAGAATCTGCCTATTTCCAGAGGCGTTACCATTGATCCCTTTGTCAAATGGTAATTAAAGCTGTTTTATTCGACATACTGTATTTGTACAAGTCTTTACAACAAGTCAAATCAAGTGACTTTTATTTAAATAGCTCTTTATACAATGTACTTTGTGTCAAAGCCACTTTACAAGAATGAATGGGAAAGGATAAAAAAATCAGACAACAATATTTTACTTTGTGGTACATATTCAACATATCAGGCAGGTAGCAGATGTGGTGAAATTCTAGTTAGTTCTGAATTGATTGAGTTAAGTTTAGTATAAATGTCAGTGTTGAATGAGGATCCACTGAAGGGCAGCTCCACCAACTTCAACCAAGCACTAGAGTACCAAGTACTAGAGCTCATTTGTGTGAATTTTACTTTTCAGTGCAATCCTCCCAGAGAACAACAGGAAAAGTCGTCAGAAGACCAGAGTATTGAAGAGGGCTCCAAACCCAGTGTTTAACCACACTATGATTTATGATGGCTACGGGCATGATGACCTCAAAGACATCTGTGTCGAGCTTACCGTGTGGGATCATGACAGACTGAACAACCACTTCATTGGCGGTATCAGACTTGGACCTGGAACAGGTACGTAAAGGGGCTATTAATGAACATTATTCAGAAAATAATGGTCAGCCTAATTTTGACTTTTACCTTATTTCAGGTAAAAGTTATGGCAGTGAAGTAAACTGGATGGACTCTAATGTTGCTGAAGCAGCCCTGTGGGAGAGAATGGTGCAAACTCAAAATGAATGGGTGGAAGATACATTACCTTTGAGAATGATGGTCATGGCAAGAATGTCTAGATAGTAAGAAAACGAAGACACCTTTGAACAAATACATGAAAATAAACATGAACATGAAGAATACAGTATGTAGAAAGACTATATATGTAATGTTTAATATATAGAAACTAACGTGATGTTTTCTTGTCCTTTTGTATGGGGAAGACAGAGAATGAAAAAATATAATATGCCTGTTATTGTAAAGTATGTGGGATTATGTCTTAATAAATCGTAATAAACATGTTAATATTCTGAATTTTTTTATGTTGGTTTACCTAATGCATATCCTAAGACACTGTATTAAATGTAAATTATTTAAATTATTCAAATGCTACAAAAATTAACACTCATAACATTTGTGACACTGGATAACAAAACCAGTCTTATAGTTGAATGGGTATATTTTTGTCAATAGCCAAAAATATATTAATTGTATGGGTCAAAATTATTGATTTTTTTCTTTTGTGCCAAAATTACAAATAATATAGAATGTTAAGTAAAGTTCAAATTACATAAAGATGCCTTGTACATGATCTACTGTAAATATATGAAAACATTTTTTTATTAGTAATATGCATGGCTAAACACTTCATAAAGACAACTTGGGTTGATGGTTTTCTCAATATTGTTTGAGAAACCTTAGATTTCAGATTTTCTAATAGTTGTATCAGAGCTAAATATTGTTCTAACCACCAATGGTCATACCACCAATGGAAAGCTTAATCAGCTTTCAGATTATGTATAAATCTCAATAAAAATGACACTTGCGACAGTTTTTTTTGGTCCGTACTACGGTCACATTAGTAAACGTATTGTGCCAAATAACCGCCCAAGCCATTCGACTCAAGAAGACAACAACCGGGCCAGAAGCTCCTCCTCCAAATGAACAGACGCTTACGTGTCGCGAGATTTCAAGAGTCGCCATTTTAGTTGATCTCAGTGTCGTCGTGAGCGCGTAGCTTCTACACCATTGGCTCCACAACGGATGAAGTTTAAAACATTATTGTCTTGTTAAATCGTTTTTTTTCGCATTTTTCAAGACCAGTCGACGCTGAGAGACATCAGTGTACAATTTGAGGTAAGTTACTTCGCCTTTGAACTAAGATAAATGTTTTTTTTTTCCTTTGCGTTAGAAAAACTGCTTTGTCACGTAGGTCAAAGCGCGGTGCTGCGGCCTGTTCGCTGCTAATACTAAATTCGAGATGGTTCTATTCAATATATTACTATACAATATGATAACGTTGGCTACGTATAGTTTCTTGTGGTAAATATAAGACGGTCTGTTTAATTACTTAATTACACTTAAGAGTACATTACCGTAATCTCGATTTTTATACTGGCTATTGTCTGTTAATCGTGAAAGAGCAAACGTATCTTGACGTGTTTTCACTACCGTTAACGTTAATTTGTTCAAAGTTTACTTTTGTCTCAAGATTTACACTTTAAACTTCACGGTGTTTCAAATCCCTAATATTTTTTGGTGTCATAATTTTAGGGAAGGAAATATTTCGTTGGATTGAGTAACCTTGGTTATTTGTTAATTACATTTATAACATTAACGTTATAGTCAAAGCGAAAGGCAATATTTGGATATTTTGAGGCATAATTTTATTTGTTTTACTCTGAAAACTGGTTTGAATATGAGTTTGTGTGTGAAGAAAAGGCAGCGTTATGTTGATATTACTAAATTTTGTTAATGTGAGTGCAAGTTAACTAACTTGCTGTAATTAAATTTTGTTAAATATTTTATCTCTTTATAGTGTCCTCAATATCCAGAAACACGAACATGATCACCAGAAAAAGAGGAAGAAGCAGCAGCATTAACACAAATACCACATGTTCAAGCACTTCCCATGAGACTGTTGGCGCTTCAAAAACCAGTAGTGCAAGTGAAACGAACACGCACAGCTCTCCAGAAAGCGACACCAACGATTGGGGTCTGGATGATCTGCTTGGCTCCGAGTTCAACTGGGACCTGGACAAGGATATGCTTGATGCTTTCAGCAGTTTTGAATCACAGACATCAGCCTACAATGAGACGAACCAAAGTGCAGAGCTTGATGTTTCTGCATCTCGTGCAGCCCAGAGGTCAAAACTACTAGACGTCTCCGGTCGGATCATCAACAAGAACGCCATAGCTGCAAGGATAAACCGATTAAAGAAGAAAGAATACGTCAATGGCTTGGAGAAGAGAGTTGGCTCTTTGACAACAGAAAACCGCGTGCTCAAGCAGGAAAATGGAAATCTCAGCAAGAGAGTGGAAGAGTTGGAGAATGAAACTAGGTACTTGAGAGCCGTGTTGGCTAATGAGAGCATGCTGGCTCAGCTGTTGTCTAGATTGAGCGGTGTGAACGGCATGAAATTTTCTACCTCGCTTTTCCAGGAACCCAATGAGAACGACCACGATTATGCCATGCCGAGGAAGAGGGTGAAGGTGGAAGACAAAGAAACTGCAGGTGGCGTCTGCCTGCATGTGGACAAAGACCACGTCTCGGTGGAATTCTGTACCAAGTGTGCAGAGAGTTCAAGCTTGTCACATAAAATGTAGGGTCAAGTATTTTACCTTTTCATCGTTTCCAAGACTGAACTTTACACAAGATGTAAATGAGGGGACATGACGACAGTAGTTGTCCAAGATAGTTAACTGTTTAATTATATGCAGAGCTTGAATAGCATGTTTGTTGAACTTGCTTTCAATACAAGTTACTGCTAAACTTGTTGACAGTTTTCTTCTAGGTGCTTGGTCCGCCCATGCTGAACGACTGGGTCACAGAACATCCATGACTGCTGAAATCCATGGTAAGGATCAAGATATTGAAGACTGCACAGAACTGGTTAACTCCTAAGATGAAGCCAGTGATTTTTGCCAGTTCACGGCACAATATGAACTGTAAATAAACTTAGATTTTGCTCTGTTTTTTTCCACTTGCTTTGTTCAGATTTATTTACAAAAAGAGAAGAAAAAGCATTGTTTTGAGTTATATACTTGGATGTTTATTGGAATACACAATCATAGTATGTAATTGCAGATAAAATAGATGTAGGGAATTAAGTGGACAAAAAAAGCTTCAAATAAAATATATATTGGTGATGTTTCACAAAGGGCTTTTGTCTATAGTATTAACAACATACCCATGCATTCAGTGTTCATAGATAAATGTTGTTTTAGACAAGTTTCTGAAAGCTTTCTTTTTGCTGTAAACATTGAGCCCTTTCTGAAATATCACTATTTTCCTAAAGAATGTTTTTCATGTAGAACCCTTATTTTTCTTTATGCTAAAGTGGATTTTGCTGTGGGGGAAAACAGAAGAGTCGGGACCTGCAGCTTGCATCATGACCTGGTAAATTTAAGAAAGGTAGTACATGAAAGTGTAAGTTACTGCTTTTACTGACTCTTATCACACCCCTAAAGATGTCAGATGCTGATGTATTCATTTAGCATCTAAATGAGTATTGAAAAGTCTTGTTTTAATGTATGCTTACAAGAGATTGAATGACTATGTTAAATCCATGTGTTTCATCTTGATTTGTTAACTTTTTGGGGTGTTTATAAGTTGCCCTGATTTGGGTAAAAACAAAAATGGCATGTTCTTAAAGATTTTCAAAGGGTTATGGTTTCTGAATAATGCTCATCTATATGTTTATATGTAATAAAAATCCAAAGACTCTGCAGGCACATGGCTGCATATGTTCTGAAATAAAATGTAATAAATTTTCATTTTGAGTAATGCAAATTGCTTTGTGTCCTCTTAAGATATTAACTACACTCTCCTTCTCTTTTTAGACAGCAATTTCTTCGCTCACTACAAGAGCCTTTTCTAACCTCTCTTCAAGGTGGATAAAGAGTGGTGGTGGTGGTTTCTCCCCGATATATTCAAGTGTATACTGCACAATTCCCTAATGGTACTGGTAATTCAGTAACCTCAAAAAAGTACACCTATTCTGCTTGGGTCCTTAATGTCACAGGTAATAGCTGTGGCTCTCTAGCAATGCAGATCAACCCAAGCTGTTCTGAAATGTATAACTATGCGGCCTACATTTTTGGGGGGAGAAAAACTTCAGTCTTTTACGAACATTTGAGTCAATGCTGGTAGAGTCTGTGTGAAATCAAAATTTACATTTATTTTGCTAGGGCACATTGCTGAACAGCTGATTTGTTGAAAATATACATGTTTCCTAATCTTTGAAGTCTGACCATTTGCTTCCATATTTGGAGTGGCAGTTCTTTTTGTTAATTTAACTGATTCAGCCACATTCTTTTTTTTTTAACCAGGCTCCTCTTACAGTTAGTTTGCAGAGGCGGTGATGTGCAAAAAGCCCCACCCCCTACTCAATATTCTATTTCAGCTGGAAGTACATAAATCTACTGGAAAGTATTTTCGGTTCACGTGTCTGGTTGACATCTTTAAAAATACAGAGATAAAGATTAAAGTTTTTTTTTGTTTATATATACTTATTTACATCATAGAGTTGAAATAACTACCTGTTGAGGAATTGTTAATTGTGGTAATTCATTTATTTTATCGTAACCCATTTGATATAAACTTATGAAAAACACTGACTGAATTGAGATGAAATCAGATTTAAAAGTAACGTTTTTATAGTTGTAAGTTTGCGTTTCAGAACACTGGTTGATCGTTGTGTTAGCGGATTCGAAATTAGCACTCACTGAAAAGTGAAATGTTGAGAATAGTACACATACTTGATTCTTAGTGAATCATTAGTTAACTATATTTATCTAAATGCTTTCAGTTTAATGATTTTAATATGTTCATAGGCAAAAGGAATTTTTTTTTCACCACTTTTTATCCACTTATTTTCCATTCACACAAAAACACTTGGGTATTTAAGGCACAAAGCTCTGGTTCACAGGTGTCAATTCCAGTTCCTGGAGGGCCGCAGCTCTGCACAGTTTAGTTCCAACCCTGCTTCAACACCCTTGCCTGTGGGTTTCAAACAAACCTGAAGGACTCAATTAGTTTGATTAGGTGTGTTTAATTAGGGTTGGAACTAAACTGCAGAGCTGCGGTCCTCCAGGAACTGGAATTGACACCTGTGCTCTAGTTCATGTTTTGTGATATCAATTAAACTATTCAGGCAGTTTATATTACTCACAGGCTTCATATAATGTTATAAGAAGTCTCAATATAGTTTTAATACTTCAACTTGTGACTTGAGGATATTATTTGGCAACTAAAGCAAATTTCCCTTGTGAACTTTTTGGTAATGAGTACAAGGCTATGGCGCACTGAAGATGTTAAGCAGTTATCTTTATTTTTAAGGGGTGGGGGAGACAAGAACATGATCAAATGACAGAACATAATCCAATATAACTGGGTCACTTAAAAAGATTTACAATGTACAAATATCAACAGTAAATTTTAGCCATTTAGCTGTTCACTGTCAGAATCTGTCATTTTTAGCATTTTAAGGTAGATCTCAAAATGCTTAGAGCTCAAGAAGGTTCCAAAGACACATTGCAGCACTAAAACAAAGGACATCTTCTTTACTACAGGTTTACTCAAATTCATCCAGAAGCGTATTATGTTCCCCTTCTCTGGCATTGGTGCACTGTTATACCTGGAAGACAATCAGAGACCATTTTTAGCCTTGCATAAATTGAGTTATAGTTGTAAGAAAAGCAACATAGTGATGCTTAACACTTACCTTGCAGCAAGACCAGCATTAACAGGTAAGGCCAACAGAATTGGATAAATGCCACCCCCAACCACACCCACCAAAGCTCCTCTTATAAAGACACAGGTTGGGCAATTCAGGTCACCTATGATTACAATATAACATCCTTAATGATATACGTTTCACATTACTGGAGTTGTGTTGTTTAAAGTTAAAAGGATTTTTAGCCCCAGCCCATCCCATTTTTTTTTTCAGTAAAACGTTGAAGGTATTTTGTTTTGCCTACAAGTTTTACTCGAGTACCAGAAGTGTTAATAAGCATTTTATGAATAAGCAAGAGCCACCGTTTTAGCTAAAAATCATATTAATGTTATAATGACATAACAAATTACCTACATTTTGAATTGGCTGAGTTAAATTAATATTTTCATATTCGGTTAACTAAATGCTCACAATAAACATTGAAATACGTCAAAGTAAATTCATTTTAGCCCAGAAGGTGAGAAATTTAAAAAAAATAACATCGATCTAAGACAATTCTGTAAATTGTACAGCTTTTGAAGTTTGTACTGACGCATTTTCGTATCGTCCCTTTAATTTACCAATGATTGGCTTGAACAGGTCAAGGGTCAAAGTTGAAATTATTATTTAAATTGTTTAACATGTGCGCGGGGCTGCACGGTGGCGCAGTGGATAGCACGATCGCCTTACAGCAAGAAGGTCGCTGGTTTGAGCCCCGGCTGCGTCAGTTTGCATTTCTGTGTGAAGTTTGCATGTTCTCCCCGTTTTCGCGTGGGTTTCCTCCGGGTGCTCCGGTTTCCCCCACAAGTCCAAAGACATGCGCTATAGGTGAATTGGGTAAGCGAAATTGTCCGTTGTGTGTGTGTGTGTGGATGTTTCCCAGTGATAGGTTGCACCTGGAAGGGCATCCGCTGCGTAAAACATGCTGGATAAAATGGCAGTTTATTTCGCTGTAGCGACCCCAGATTAATAAAGGGACTAAGGCGAAAAGAAAATTAATGAATGAACACGCGCGCGACGTTGACGCACGACATGGTGAAATTACCTGACAGGAGGGGGGTTGTGACAGTCGCCGTGTACAGTGCTGCAGTTGTCACAAAAGGAAGAACAGCCATGGGAAGACTGGAAGTAAAGAGTCCTTGGGTGACATGGAGAACTCGTCTGTAAAAGCTGTTTGCAACCATGCCAGCAATCCCAGCGTTGGCAGCCAAATACAAGGGACCACGTGAAAGCATTTTTCTGTTGGGGTTTAAACGGGAAACCTTCATCATACACAGCATTAGGGATAAACTTGCGTTGTAATATATCTGGTTATAAAAAGCGAACTTACCTGTCACTTTCAGGCAGCTTTTCGAACTTCTTATTCAGCATTTCAATAATCATCTCCCTGGATTTTGTCAGGCCCTGGCTTGTATCTTTCGCCGTCATTGCGTTGTCTATCATGTTTATCTGTTAGTTAATACATATATTTTAAGATGACCAATGAACTCAGAACAAGCAGCAAACTTTTAACAACGTGGTCAAAACATACTGAAAATGATGTTGTTTTTATAGTTTGGTGAAGACTGATGCCTTACCGTGTGTAATTTGACCAATTCCTGGAACGTTTTGCAATACAGAACGGTTTTCTAACTAGTGTAGTTAATTATACTATCACGTATACTTACTTTCAATAGCTTAGCTTTGTTAGCTTGCTAAACTAATGTGCATGCGATTCGCAACGGTCAAACAGAAACATATTTACACTTGACCTATTGACAGCCGTTTGTTTTACCTCTGTTGATATGCAGCTGAATGTCAAACCATGCGTAACTTATCGCTCTCTGTTTATTTACAATTTTATTTGCACATAAGCAGCAACGCAGCATTGTCTTGCATTGTACGACTACTACTTACCCAGAAACGAGCTTTTAAATAAGCGCTAAAATATTTCCATCTCCAGTTTAACAGTCACGGTTCTCATTGCCAGCAGGGCGCAGCCATGTCTAACCACATGTTCCAGTCAACTCTCACCCTGAGATCCAGGAACAATACGACGATTCCTATTGGTCCGCGCGTGCGCCAACTGACAAAAAGAACGAACGCCATTGGCGGACGCACCCTGTCAATCCCAGCGGGTCAACCCTCTCGTTGCTAAGGCGAAACTGGTGATGATGCTGCTGGTGATACTGCACCCACCGTAGAGAGAGTCTGCAAACCAGCTTTGGCAAAAGATGCTGTGAAGACCCACAGAAAAAATGACGGGAAGGGAGGTGAAGTTGTTCCTAACTGCATTTCGGGACGTCTGACGAGCACCTTTAGGATATTTTTGTCCAGATTGGCTTAATTACAGAGGCAAATGTGGAGCCATGCGTTATCGGGAAGCTGGATGAAACTTGCAGGTGTTTTCCGACAGGCGTCGCATCGACAGGCTGCTGTTTCATGGGGGAAATACATCCAGCCTTATTTAGTTAAACGTGTCTACCCCGAGATCTGCATTTTGTAAACCGTTTTTGCCTGTACTGTGCCTGTTTAGTCAAGATTTTTTCTTCTTATTGGGTCCTAAAGCTGAATTGAAAGTGGATTGCGCTGTGACCAAACAGCAAGATGATCACCAAGTCTTAATTTTTTCATTTTTTTCTCCTCACGTATAATGATCAGATCTAAAACAAAACACACGAAACTTCATTCTGCCTCTCCGTATAGAACAAGTTGTTCTTGAAGAACTGTTTACACGCAGACATCCTTCAACTTAAGATGTCGAGCTTATTTATTAATCACACCGTTGATAGATCTCTATATTAGGCGTTTTAGGATTTAAAATAATGCTTGATCAGCATATACTGACGGTATTTAATTCAAGGCAAGCCATGTAGCCTACACGGGAGCCTTTCTAATTTGACGTCTATGGCCCCCAGGGGTAAAAACTGATGTTTAGGTTTTAGTTTAGTTAGTCACTGCGCCTTTAACGTTAGTCTGAGTTTGTGTTATGGACGATGTGATTGAATTATGTTTTTGTAGTTAAACACCGAAGGCATTTGAAGAGTAGCGAATATTCCAGCTGTTTAATCCACAACACTTCCACACAGTGAAGAGCATTCTTGACATTTCCTATGGACTCATCCACGCCAATGTGCACTCGATCACTATCCACTCATACTATCGGATTATGGATTTATTTCTCATGAGCGCTCAGCATGTGTTTTCTTCTGCAAGATGTGTCGGCGCGTGTCTTTCGCTGTTTAACTTGACAATTCCAGGTCTGGACCCCGAGAGCTGCCATTCTGTTCGCTTTTACATCTATACAAACGAACAGAAGGGAAACGTGCTGCTCTAGTAGGTGACACTTTCTCCGGGACATTGACAGCAGATGAGGGCGAAACTTTTGTGTTGCTGTTTCCATGCGTGACAATCCCACAAGGACATAAAGGAGTAATTATGCCCTTAAGAAAACGAGGTGAGAAATAAACATCTGTGTATGTAGATAATAACTGTGGAAACGTTCTGTTATGCGTAGTTCAAATAGAATGTGTGGACTTTGTTGTTGTTGTTGTTGTTGACATCTTCATTTTACTGGGTGCATTTTATATGAATGCATGTTTGCAAGATCTTTTTAACAGGGTTTCTGTTGGTTTCAAGCTTTTTTAAAGGCAGAATTTTTTTTAATAAAACATTTGGAGGGAACACAGTAGGTTAGTGTTCTCTAAATGTATGATCACATTCTGATCACAGTGTAGAATAAACAATTAATTAAAACTGTTCCCAATTATTTCTGTTCTGTTTTCTAGCTTAGCAAGATACATTTACACAGTAGTCAGACGTCTTGTTTTCTGTGAGAGTGATCAGACGTAAATGATTTTTTTAGGATTAAAACAAGAACAAAGATCTGCCAGTGAGCTACAAACTATTATTCATATACCCCACTGTCAGATATTTGTTCATGTTTTAAGCTAGGCATGGGCCGGTATATGATTTTGACAGTATGATAACTTTGGATTAAAATATCGCGGTTTCACAGTATTGTAATTACTGCTCTAAAATATATTCTTTTTAAACTTTTTTGAACAATATAGGTTCTTTTGAGAAACATTTTAAATAGTTTACAACAATATACATGTCAGGCTAAACAATTCAAATCAATTCAATTCAATGATTTCTGATGTCTTCATTAGTTTCAAAAATAGATTTCTTTACAATTTAAAATGACATCTTTGGATATCTTTTTTGAGATACTGTTAAAATATATTTTTTACATATACCTTAGCAATGGTATAACAGAACATTTTGGTGGTTTTAAAACCTTGACTTTTCCAAACAACGGTGTATCTTGGAAACTGTTATCGTCCCATGACTATGTTATGTTGTTCAGTTTCTCAGATATCAAGTAAATGCTTCTCAAGAAAATACATCATGCTATGAAATGTTATTTTTGACCCTTGAATCATTTGATGTCTTAGTTTTATGAATTAATGGCTACTCTAAGACTTGCAGAAACCTTATGCGATTAGAAATCCTAGAATAGAAAATCTTTTCAATTTTTTTACTTGTTTTAAAATATTTTAAATGTTCATACCGTGATAAACACTTATTTCGTTTTCTCTTTTTAAAGTAGAAAATGTTCTGGGTAGTCTCGTTGTGGCTATAAAACCTGTATGCATGATTATAATGCTTTAAAATGTTTAAATATAGCAGGACATGCTGGTGAGAGGTTTACACAATATTTCATGTCAACCACCACATGTAGTCATATTTATAGCTGTCTGTGTGTGTTGGTGTAATGCCGAATGTCGGAGCTTGATTAGTTTTTTTTTTGTTGTTGCTGAAGCAGGCAAAAAAATTATCATGTTGTAACAGCATTGTGGAGTGCTTTTTATTGCTTTTATTTTATTTTGACTTCTGTACCTCTTAAACCTAAAGTATGCAGTAGGGACTGTAATTATATATGTAGGCCTACTAATAGTGTAATTACACTCTGCTGTAAGTTTGTAGTCTGCAAAAATAGACACAAGAATTGCCAGCTCGCCTATGACCTTGGATGATCTTTGATGTTGGTTTGTATTTAGATTTCAGACTGCTATGCAACTGTGTTTTTAGTTACTCTTTAAGTGACATGCATGCCTACAAGGCTGTAAATTTAGTATATCTCCGTCTTTATGGCCCTGCTACTATAATGGCTTATCATTAACTAAATTTGTGTTTTTCTGTCAAACCGAGATGTAATGTGACTTGAACCGCTGATGTGCTGTTTTATGTTACTGGTTGACTAATGACACACATTGTGGCACTAGCAAAATATTCATATTCTGTAGACAAACATTTTTTTTTGTTTTTTTTTAAGTTAAGTTAACAATCTCGTTAATGCTTGCACAATCATCCTTTCCATATTTATTACTAATGTCTCTTAGTTTCTCTAAATTGCTCAGATGGTTCCGTCAAGGACAGAAATGAACCCATCCTGTTTGTAGTGTCTGTGTGAGTCATGCTCAGTCACTCTGATAGTCTGTGCCAGCCAGTAGTAAATAGTGTAACAGGGATGCTGTATAGTGTTAACAGGTCTCATTGTTAAAGCGCATATATATAAGGCAACAAATGATTAATTGCCCGTTTCTCAACAGATGTCCTATTAAAACTTCAACTCAGACATTCAAAACAATGTACATCTATGTTCACAACCGGTTTTACTTTCTTATTGTGGTCAAGTAAACATGCTTTGAATAATTGTTCACTACTTGATGTGCATTACAGCCCAAGTTCACCCAAAAATACTCACCCTCAGGTCTTGTGTGAGGTGACTTTTTTTTTTTTTTTTTTCCTCAGGAGAAAGACAAATGTTTGCTCAAACCCTAATTGTTGGTCATTTTATAAAATGCACAGGGCTTCAGACTTACTTTTCCACTAGAGCACTGTAGCCTGTCACTGAGTACTTAGTTACTGAGTATTTTTTGAAGCATGAAATGAATTTAATGTTTCCTCACCCTTTTACAACAATATAATGGTTTAATTAAATGGACTTAACTTATAGAAATTACAATGTGTGATTTTCCAAGTTGGGCGACACGGTAGCATTGTCGCCTCACAACAAGAAGGTTGCTGGTTCGAGTCCCGGCTGGGCCAGTTGGCATTTCTGTGTGGATTTTGCATGTTCTCCCCATGTTGTCGTGGGTTTTCTCCGGGTGCTCTGGTTTCCCCCACAGTCCAAAGACATATGCTATAGGTAAATTGGATGAACTAAATTGGCCGTAGTGTATGAGTGCATGTGTGAATGTGAGAGTATATGGGGGTTTCCCAGTACTGGGTTGCGGTTGGAAGGGCAACAGCTGCGTAAACCATATGCCGGAATAGTTGATGGTTTATTCCACTGTGGCGACCCTTGATAAATAAGGGAAAATGAGTGAATGAATAATTTTCCAAGTCCACTTAATGAAGTCCACCTTTATGAAGTCCATCAAATCCACTATAATAAAGTTCACTTTAATAGAGTCAAATTTTGACTCTGGAAATCAAATGTGTTTTGAATCGTGGTGCCTGGTCAACTATAATCCCGACTCAGCTAGGCCTGTTGCAGTAATCAGTATGTTGAATTATCAAACACTTACTCACTTTCTCTCTGCTTATTCCCTGTTTTATCAGGGGTTGTCCCAGCAGAATGATCAGACAATTTTTGGTAATGCAATATATATCGTCCATCATGTTTGCGTAAAAATGAATGTCAGCAACATTTTAGCTGATTGTGCAGCCTCTGTCATCTCATCCAATCTCTGTTGGAGGTGTCAGGAAGCTCAGTGAATTCTTTTAGAGTTTTCACATTTTCCTGAAAACTATTGACGATTTGCAAGATGTTGTCCAAATGAGCTGTGTTTTAAAGATGCGATCAACTTCCAGAAAAGTGACACATTCACAAAAACTCATTAAAGTTATTTTACAAGTGCGTTTACATTCTACATCAGTGGTGGTAAAGTTTATATTAGGGCACTTACCTTTTAACATCAAATTACAGAATATAAGTAACCTTAGGAGTGCAGCATGGTGGCCTAGTCGGTAGCACAATTGCCTCACAACAAGAAGGTTGCTGGTTTGAGCCCCGGCTGGGTCAGTTGGCATTTCTGTGTGGAGTTTGCATGTTCTCCCCGTGTTCGCATGGGTTCCTCCGGGTGCTCCGGTTTCCCCCACAAGTCCAAATCATGCACTATAGGTGAATTGGGTAAGCTAAATTGTCCATAGTGTATGTGTGCGAATGCAGGAGTGTATGGATG
This sequence comes from Danio choprae, assembly GCA_903798125.1. Classification (NCBI taxonomy): domain Eukaryota; kingdom Metazoa; phylum Chordata; class Actinopteri; order Cypriniformes; family Danionidae; genus Danio; species Danio choprae. The sequence continues at coordinate 2,986,830 of CAIGQW010034901.1, forward strand.
TTTCCCAGTGATGGGTTGCAGCTGGAAGGGCATCTGCTGCGTAAAAAAAACCATATGCTGGATAAGTTGGCGGTTCATTCTGCTGTGGGGACCCCAGATTAATAAAGGGACTAAGCCGAAAAGAAAATGAATGACTGAATGAAGTAATCTTAGGAATGAAAAGTTGTTGTCCCTTGAAAGTTTTTATGCCTATTTGCAATATTATGCTGTTGTATAAACACTTGTAATAAATTGCATTAAGTTCACTTATCGTAATAATTTCAGTGACGATATATCACACAAACCTAGGCTCAGCAAGCCTAGATTCAGCATTGCACATCTTGTGATGTGATTACTGAGGATGCACACACTGCAATGTCAATGCTGAAAGAATATATTGTGCAGCCCTACTCCAGACTAACATTTGAGAGGAGTGCCACCAAGATCCAATATGTAAAAATTGTAACATGCTTATTTTCTTTTAGGTAGGTAGCTCAAATTAACCACAAATATAGTTTATTTATTATAATTTCTTTATTTCTTTATTTGTTCATTAAAGTGCCAGCAGCCTTTGGATTGCATTTAATGATTCACCAAAAACCACTATTTTGGCCTAAAGCATCTTTTATGTTCTACTAAAAAAGAAAGCTTTCTAATTAACAGCACATTTTTATCTTTGGTCAACTCTTTAAGAAAGTAAGCCTCTGTTACGCAGAAGTCCACTAGTATTAAATAATATCCGATAGTACATTCCATTTAATATAATTTCATGTTACTTGCTGTATTCAAATCAGACAAGTAGCATAAAATTAATTCTTTTTCTGTATCTTGCAGACACAGCCAGGGCAATATGCCTTCTGGAGGACTACTGCTCCAAACTGAAGAAACCAGAGGAACAACAGCTCAAAACTGCCATCTTAAGAGTCATGGACATTTTCAAAAGCAGTCTTTTCCAAGCGTTAATAGGTAAGAGACGGCGTTCGTTTTGCATACATTTTCAATGTTCTATACATCTTTTAATATATACACATTTACGATGGTTGAGTGTTTGTTGTTCTTGGAATTTCCGTTTCAAGTCTTAAGGTAAAGGCTTTTGTTTCTATTATTTGTTCCATTAAGATTGCATGTGCTTTGTCTGCTGATGTGACATTTGCTCATAGTTCATTCTTAAGCAGTGGGCACATTCTGCCGCTTTAGGGCTTTTTTTCTGAAATAAAGTTATTTTTAACCTTGCTGATGTGGCAGGAGATGCTTCCCTGTGCCTCTGGTATTTTAAACGTGTTCCTCATAAGCTCAAATCTCCGCAAGCTTTTGTCTTTTGCGTATAGGAGAGCGAGATTGCTTTTGAATCTTGATTGGTTTAACTCCTTTATTCATACTCAAGGTCAAATAGAGCTTAAGGACAAAAGCTCCTATTTCCTTTCCGCGTGCTTTATGCAGTTACAGAGATCGGTGGGTTTGACATCCACGAATTCCTCTCAGAATGTTATTAAGTGTTTGGACACTTCGTTAGTTTAATATATTGAGTGTACAATTGATGATTCTGGAATATAAGGTCTTCTCATAATTTCTGTAATGAGATGGGCTACTGTGCTGTCACAGTCTGTTAGCATTTCATCACCAGGATGTCGCCCTTTATTCTAAAGCAAATGCTCATTCAATCAATTAGCAAAGAATCTCAGAAATGGGCAGTGCGGAGGTGTCCACTGGTCAAATTCTTTTTCTAAAATGGTTTTGACCTTGTAGCTTTGTGCCTTTACTTCATTTTTAAGTAATGTAACACACATGATCTATCATCTTTTTTTCTGTAAAATGTATTGCTTTATGTTGTTGACGTCGATGAATATTCCATTGGTTTTCTAAAAAGTGTGGAGAGTCATTCTTTGCTAATGTCAAAATCATTTTTCATAGAAGCGCGTTGATGCATGTCAAAACATCAATGCACTAAGGACTCTTGCAGAATTTCTCAGTCTCAGAATTTCTCAGTTTCTTATGTTTTAGCCACATTTTTCATGATTTTTAAATAAGGCTTCAAATGTACGTGCTTTGCTTTAATTTTCCAAAAAAGCCTTTAATGAGTTGAATGAGAATAAGTCAGACACTAAAACTGTGTGATTAAAAATATTGTGTTTAGATTCATCATAGTGTGTATAATAGGGCTGCACAATATATTGTTTCGTCATTGATATTGCAATGTGCAAACCTGCAGTAGTCACATTCTAAGAGCTGCAATGAAAATTGGCATTATAATTAACCAGAGTCACGGCATTGTTTAACCCTAATGTATAAGTGTGAAAGATTTTTAATTGAATAAGGCCTGTAACTGTAAGATATCCACAAGAATTTCTAAAGTTTGTAAAGATTAACTGTGTTTATATAATGAAGACTATATACAGTGTTGATTAATGAATTTCTGTACCTCAATACTGTACCTCAAGACTCCACCAAAAAACATAAAGCGCTGTTTCTTTCATTTCTATCTATTGTTTTCATCTTTGCTTTAATTTGTTTCTTTTGTTATGTATATTTCTAGATAATTTTGTAGATTTTATGCAGATTCACTCCACTACAAAATCATCCCAATCAATGTAAATCTATGAAATCTTACCAAGTAGAGTTATTTTAATTATATTCGTATTGCAGAAAAACAAAATATCGCAATGTCAGTTTTTTCCCAATATGGTTCAGCCCTAGTGTATAATTACATGAGCGGTGCTATTAACATTCTTTGTTTTTGGGAGGTAATTTGGTACCAATATTTGTGAAATACACCCTCCGTTTGTTACCTGTAATCTGTAATATCTCTAAATCCTTTTTTTTCTTCTCTGACCTTTACATCAACCCATTGATTATCTCCTGTTTGAGGCAGATTGCTTTCTAATAATTGGAAAACGTGACGTGATCCTAACAGGCCTGCATAGTCTTTGCTGCCCTCTTGAATCATTCACAGATGATGGCCCAGTGTACTACTACGTTTAATACATTGCACATTAAATGTACAATTAACTTGCATGTACTAAAAACAAATGTAAACAGTTTTGCTTATCTGTCCAACTTTTACCCTTTCTGTTGATTTTTCAATGAAATGCTGTTAACGGTTGAGGTCACTTCTTGAAATAGCGGTAATCATCTTAGAAGGCATTAGTGTGAATGTAATCTGGATGGTGTGCCATCATGCCAGAGAAGTGCAACCTCTTAACCGCTTAACCTACTCGTTCATTCACCAGAAAACCCACACACAGACACACACACCCTTCCGTCTGTCTTTTACACCTATTTTGTTTGTGGTAAAATCAAATGATGATAATGATAGTTGTGTTTGTGCTGGTACATTGGGGTGATCAAGGCCTGTTGTAAATGCATAAATATGAGAATAAAACTGTAACATTAGAATAAACAGTAGGTGTTAGCAGGTTCATGTCTTTGAGAGATTTATTGAAATATTCAAATGATTTGTTCAAAATGGCTGATTTAGAAACAAAGCAAGTGACAGTTTTTATGAATCGATCATTCAATGGTTGACATAATTTGTTTATAAAGGAGATTCATTCAGGTATGAAACACCACATATATTTGTTTTCTTATAATTCCTCAACTTGATGTATAGGGCTATTCTGCTGCATTTTAAATAGGCCTTATCACACAATGATTGCTTTTGACTGTCAAGACATGCTGTTTGTTGTTCTCAATGTGCTTAAACAACAAGCTGGGGTGTTTTTTAGCATCCCAAATATGTAAACATATATTTTATGCTTGATGTAACTGAAAAAAAAAAAAGAAAAAATAGAAAACAGGATCCCACTTTATATTAGGTGGCCTTTATTGTTATAAACCTGCATCAAAAAATGAATACAATGTACTTAATGTGTTTTATAATGTATTGCATTGAGGTGGGATACGGGTAGGGTCAGGTTTGGTGGTATGGGTAGGTTTAAGGTTGGGTTAAGGTGTAAGGGATGGTCAACAGTCTAATTACAAATGTAATTGCAGAAATTAATTACAGATGTAGTCGCATGCATGTTTTTAATCGATCAGGATATTTATACAATAAGTGCATTGTAACAAATGATTAATTTCAGTGTAAGTACATATTAGTTAATATGTACCTATCTACTGTAATATAAAGTGGGACCGAAAACGGTAATAAACAAATATGCAAGGACTCAGGATCTGTAAGGCTTTAACATCAATTGTTCTTTTAATGTTTTTTACAACTCTGCAGAGAAATCGTCTATTCCTGGTACTTTAGTTGTTTTAAGTTTTGATATAGCCTTGCTTATTTCTTCCGTAGTTATTTTTGACTTGTGTTTTATTTTGTATTGATCCAATTGATGGTAAATCCAACGTTTAAAAAAAACAAAACAAAAAAAACTCTTGCATGCTTGCAAGGTCAGTACAATCTTTTAAGGTATATAGTTCCTTATAGTGTTTTTGAAAAGCCTATTTTTCTTCCAATTTATGACATATCTTTTTAGTTTTGGGATCTTAAACTAATCTTATTCTCCGTGCCAGAAGCTTTTTTGCTTTTGCACCGTTTTCATAAAATCTCAGCTTTAAAAATGTACGTTTTATTTGTACTTGCTCATCGTATAATGTGTAAGCCTTTGAGAAAAAAAAATGCTTATATAGTTTCACTTTGGATGTTTCATGAAAAAGATCATCTAATACTGCTACTTATTTCAATCTGTTGATATAGAAGTGCCTCATATTTGGCCTACAGCGCATATTAGTATAGTAGTTCTAGTGGTTGTTATAGTTTTGGCAAGTCACAGTGATTCACATTTGAAAGTGAAGATGCCATAATTCATTGGCTGTGCTATTAATGACAGAAATCCACTTGTAATCTCTCATTCATCAAAAAATATAAAAATAAGGTCATATAATTCTTGGTTCAGGTCACTGCAACATTTAAATGTTTGACTTTTCAAAAGCTTCACGTTTTTCAGACTCTGTCCTATTTGATGAGATTCCCTGACTAAACGTTCTCCATCACAGCTGTTCATTGGAATCCTTTAGATACTGAGCCACTGCAGCCTAATCGGGAAACCAACCACAGTCTGCCAATTTGTTCCATAGAGGTTTTTAATGGGAGCTATTTGTCACTGTCATCTGAACAAGGTTGGAGGCTGCCCTCTTAATAGAAGAGCCATGACGGCGCACTCCTGTTTCACAGAGAGACCGTCCCACGAGAAGCTTTTTTTTTGCTCCTGCTGCTAAACTGTAATCAGATCTGTTACTCTTGTAGGAGGGGAGTTCCTGATATCAGGGGATGGATGGCGAATCTCTATTTGGTCTGAACTTTAGAGCTATAACAATATGTCTGCTTTGCTAAAGTTTCAAAGTGAGTTCTAGAGCGCTCATCAAAACATTAGTCTGGCTTTGTTGCAGGCAGCAGTTTCCAATAAGGACTATAAAGTCTTGATTAGATCATGAATTGTTTAAGACAATATTGGGCGGAGATCTCAATATCTGGAATATCGGGTTAAAAATAAAATCTAAATATGGAGAAAATCACTTTTAAAGTTGTCCAAATTAAGCTCTTAGCAATGCATATTACTAATCAAAAGTTAAGCTTTGATATATGCATGTAAAACATGGAACATAATCTTTACTTAATATGCTAATTATTTTTGCTTTAAAAGAAACATTTTGACTTGTTCAGTAAAGTGTTGGCTATTACAACAAATACCAGTGCAAGTTAAGACTGGTTTTGTGGTCCAGGGTTACATATAATGTCATTTTGAATGTTTTTCAGTGTAATGAGCATTTTGTACCAAAATCTGTTCAGGTCGTTGAAGGAAGGACTTGTGAGAAATCTCTATATTGTTTCAGAGCCAATTAAATAAACAACACTCCAAAACATGCACATCAAATTTGCTCTAGAATAATTTATTATCTAGTTAAGTTAAATTACAGTTTACAATATACAGTTTTGGCTGTGTGTGTGAGAATGAGTGTGTATGGGTGTTTCCCAGTAATGGGTTGCAGCTGGAAGGGCATCTGCTGCGTAAAACATATGTTGGAATAGTTGGTGGTTCATTCCGCTGTGGCGACCCCTGATAAATAAGGGACTAAGCTGAAGGAAAATTAATGAATGAATGGACAGTTGTTTTTTTAATTTTTTTTTTTTGTTTTTTTGTTGAGGAAAACATATTTCAAAAATCATTACCATGATTTACAGCACACAGCCACATCAATGTCAATACGTGTAGCAATAGGTTATATATTAGAGATCTTGTTAGGTATTTTTAGAACAATAAACATATGACATCATATTAAAAGCCCCAAAATGATTCATTCATTTGAACTGTTTAAGCTATCCTTCAAGCCACTAGTTTTTACCCGATCGTCAACAACACAGCCTAAGTAACTACATCTGTTACGCTGACAACATAATTTCACACATTTTTTATTTAGCTTCTAAAAGTATACAGAAGTTATTTGAAATGTCAGACACCTGCATATGAGTTTATTTTATTTCATTCTTTTTGTTGTAAATTTAATGTGGATACTAAAATGTGACATCCCATCTTTTTTTGAAGGAGGACTGATTAACTGATTGTGACTTTTTTTTTTCTTACTGTAGAATAATAAAGTCTTTCATAGCCTGTTCTCTACTGTTAATCCTTCTGCTTTGTGATAGCAGGACGCTAGACCGAGTTCTCTCTCTCTCTCTCTCTCTCTCTCTCTCTCTCTCTCTCTCTCTCT
>CAIGQW010034901.1:3011135-3026729 GCA_903798125.1 Danio choprae
AGTTATAGCATTGGGTGGAGTCTCGGTTGGGCCAGTTGGCACTTCTGTGTGGACATTGCATGTTCTCTCTGTGTTTCGCGTGGGTTTCCTCCGGGTGCTCCGGTAGTGTACACTACCTGAGAATAGTCTTGTCGTCCATCCCAGTTGTAAGAGCAAAACATAATAACTTGACTTCTAGTTGATAATTTGGAAAAGTGGCAGAAGGTAGATTTTTCCGATGATTTATCTGTTGATCTGCATCAAATCATCACAAATACTGCAGAAGACCCATTGGAACCTGCATTGACCCAAGATTCTCACAGAAATCAGTCAAGTTTGGTGAAGAAAAAATCATGAATCTTACATTCATTATGGGGGTGTGTGAGAGATCTCCAGAGTGGATGGCAACATCAACAGCTTGAGGTATCAAGACATTTGTGCTGCCCATTACATTACAAACCACAGGAGAGGTCAAATTCTTCAGTAGGATAGCACTCCTTCTCATACTTCAGCCTCCACATCAAAGTTTCTGAAATCATAGAAGGTCAAGGTGCTCCAGGATTGGCCAGCACAGTCACCAGACATGAACATTGAGCAAGTCTGGGGTAAGATGAAGGAGGAGGGGTTGAAGATGAATCCAAATAATCTTGATGAAATCTGGAAGTCCTGCAAGAACCCTTTCTTTGTCATTCCAGATGGCTTTATTAATAAGTTATTTAAGTCATTGCAGAGATGCATGGATGCAGTCGTCCAAGCTCAGGGGAGTCATACACAATTTTTTTTCTGTCTGCACCATGACTTTACATTCTATACTGTATATTATTTCTGTTAACTGACAAAACTTTTTGTCTAAGCAAAGTCAGACCTTATTGTCCTAAATAAATAATTAAAAATCAAGGCATAATCATATTTTATTTTGGTAAAATAAGCGTAATCTAGAGGCCTTTGTCTTGCATATAAACCACTTCTGATACCAAATGAGCAACTAGAAGTCAAGCTATTATTTGTTGTTCCTAAAACTTGGATAGGCGACAAGACTTTTGTCAGGTAGTGTATGAGTGTGTGTAAATGTATGGTTGTCTCCCAATATTGGGTTGCGGCTGGAAGGGCATCTGCTGCGTAAAACATATGCTGGAATAGTTGGCGGTTCATTCCGCTGCGGCGACCACTGATAAATAAAGGACTAAGCCGAAAAAAATATTAATGAATGAATGAACTTTAGCATTCATGGAATTCTGAAAACATATACCTGACACAAAAACAGTAGACAGCATCAAAGAAAATGTCAGCAGGACAACATGCGAGACTACTGTTGTGTGATAGAAGCATCCCCGTTTATAGTTGTACTTACACTTTGCCGCTGTGCTGATTCCAGCAGTTTTGAATTGCGATTTTACTCTATTTTCAATACTAACATGCACTGTTTTAAAAACGTTTTTAACTTGTAAAACTCACTGATCACTGATCACAGATCGTTAGAAGAGATTTCAATAACAGTTTCTTTGCAAGTCCTGTCTTGTGGACATGATACACATTAATACTGAGTCATGATATTATGCACGTCAATCAACTTGGTGGCCGGGGAAAACCACACTGCTCTGTCACAGTTTGGTTGGTCTCAAAATTGCTGTTATTTAGATACTGATAAATGAAAATGTCAATTAATTTTACAGAACAACAACAGTCATATATTATTTTCTTGGTTAGCACTGTAAGCAAAGCAGCAATAATAAAAGACATGATATCAACTTTTTTGGAAGACATTTAGTTCCCCAACTATTTTACATAATTATACGAAAGTGTGAGGGTGCGCTTGGACGGGATATGTGAATTGAATAAACTAAATTAGCCATAGTATATGTGTGTGAATGAGTGTGTATGGTTATTTCCCAGTACTGGGTTGCAGCTGGAAGGGCGTTCGCTGCTGGATAAGTTGGCGGTTTATTTATCAGAAGTTGCCACATGGAATCAAGGAACTAAGCCAAAGGAAAATGAATGAATGATTTGCCCTCGTGCTTTCATCATCAAAAGCAACCGGACTACAAATAGACTACATTTGCACATGGTTTATAATGGTTTGACTAGGCTGTGGATTATGGCTAATAATATTGTAAATAAAGTTTAGCTTTTTACACCCACAATGCTTTTCTTGACATCGCTGTGCACTTTAGCTTATCATTTATTGTTCTCCTTCAATCAGATGCTCTCTAGAATATGAAGCTTTCCATAGCTGAAATCTGTCATTTCTTCATATTGATCAGTTAGGTGGACAGACCTATCTAGGGATAGTTGTGTTTGTTTGGGTGTCAATTTCAAATATCAGCAGTGTTTCTCAGAAACCGCTTGCTGCATTGTAATAGAGGCCATGTCCCATGCTGCCTCAGAGTACTCTGCCATGCCATGTCAAAACAGTCCTGGCAGTGTTCTGGCAGAGCTAAAAATATATATATTTTTTGTTTTTTTGGATCTTTCTGAAGTCTATTGCTTGTGTAGGCCAGTTGAAGAGAGCACAGTCCTCTTGGGGGAGGTATTATTTCTCAGCATAGAGTCAGTGGACAAAAACTATGCAGTCTCTCATAAAACAAGCTTCTGCCCCTTATTTTGCTTTGCTGTTTTTTGAGACATAAAGTTGCAGCTGTTAACATTCATTTTCTTTTCGGCTTAGTCCCTTTATTAATCTGGGGTCACCACAGCGGAATGAACCACCAACTTATCCAGCATATGTTTTTTGCAGCGGATGCCCTTCCAGCTGCAACCCATCACTGGGAAACACCCATACACTCTCATTCACACACATTCACTACCGACAATTTAACTTACCCAATTCACCTATAGTGCATGATTCTGGACTTTGGGGAAACCCGGAGCACCCGGAGGAAACCCACGCGAACACAGGGAGAACATGTAAACTCCACACAGTAATGCCAACTGACCCAGCTGAGGCTCGAACCAGCGACCTTCTTGCTGTGAGGTGACAGCGCTAACCACTGAGCCATCGCACCGCCCTGTTAACATACAGTAAAACGAAGATCTAAATGTTTCAAATTTGTTCTTGGAAATATTTAAGAGAAACATAGAAGTTAATATTGATTTTTTTTCTAGATTAATCTAAATAATTGTCTTGTTTTCTTAATTAATTAATTATGGAAAAATTAAGATGTGTTATTCATCTTACATTGCATACTGATTAATGACACACTGTGTGATGGGGTCTATAGAATGCAGAACGTCCCTAAAATTCAAGATATTGGTGCATGAAGTACCCAACCCCCCTGAGTAGCCTCATATTTGTTTCATAATGTCAAACAAGTAAATATCTGTTTTTGCAAATGTGAAATTTTATGCAATAGTTCAACAAATGAGAAGTTATTCTGTTATAATCAAGACACACTTTTGTCTGTTGTTGCTCAGTTGTTGCTCAGTAAACAATTACTTTCCAGTTTATAAAGAGATGTTTACTTTATTGCTGAATGAAATGGCAAATTCAGTGAATTAATAATAATAATTATAAAAATAATTATGATGATGATGATGACAATAATAATAATAAAACATTAATAATAATAATAATAATAATAATAATAATAATAATAATAATAATAATAATAATAATAATGAAAGGGACCGTTTATCCAAAGATGAGAATTTGGTAAACATTTACTTACCTTTTGTGTTGTAAACCTGTAATTTTTTTTTCTTTCGCAGAACAAAAAAAGAATAAAATTAGAAATAATATATATTTTGAAGAATGTCATTAGCCAGTCTGTTTTGGAGCTGCAAGAAATGGTCTGTCAATTTATTTAAATCACATTTCAGGAAACAAAAAGCATGGTCATCGTTGTATTATATGGCTACTTAGTCCAATTTTACAATACACCACTGTTTAATTAAATAGATTTACAAAAAGCAAAATAATAATAATAATAATAGAATGACAGTCCCACTGATGACATGTTAGGGCTTTTCAAAATGAATTGGTTAACCCTGGGTCATTATAAATCCCGGATAAGCCGAATCCATGGCTAACTTGCTACATGTTTCATACTGTTCATTATGCACTGGGGTTATTAATTAATCCAGTGTATTTATTTGCTGACATTTCATGCTGTGCTTTCCTAAACCTTCAATTTTCATTGACAGCTTTTCCCCCAATCGCTGCTTGTTTATAGCCTAAATAATAGGTAGTGTTTCCATAAAATGTCTGTAAATATGAATCATACAAATAAAACGATAATCCAGGGTTAAGAGCAGTGTAAAAAGCCAGATTGTTGAGATCAGTACAAGAGACATTTATCTACTGCGGATTAAAATTCAGATTTCCATTTAATCTTAATGCCACTATTAATTTAATATTAATCTTTTTGTCTCTGGCTATAAAAGCTTTCTTTCTGTCTGTTTGAGTTCTTGTCCATCATGAGATGTGCTGACGTTAAGCAGAAAGGCCTCTGACAGTATAATTAAATGGAATAAATGAAGTTGTAGATATGTGAAGAATACAAATGGCTCCACGGGGCTCTATGCAGTCAGCTTTCTTTGTCTTGCTGGCGAATTCTGCAGTGCTTCTCAGGACTGCTGACACATCAGCGCTCACAAAAGCATAAAACATGCCAATCAAACACCTCCTGATAAAATGGTACACGTGTACTAGAGTCTATGTGATTAATGACTGCAATTTTCTGAGAAAGTGAGCTTATGTTGGACTGAAAAGAGCCTCAGATGAGATTCTTGTTGCTCAGATTGCATTAAAAATGCATAGCAGAAAGCGTGTTCTGTTTTCAATTACCGCATAATTTGATTTCAAATAAGCGTATAAGGTCACCATGTATTGCTGTGGGTTTTATTCTTTTTTTTCTGTAGTATTTTATAAAGTTGATGTGTATTATTGTACCATTGTCATATGCAAGTATGCATTAAGCTGCATTTTTTGCATTCAGCCACTAGGGGGATGCCATCTGTGTGTGAGCTCTATATAATCTGAGACTGAAACACTGGATTCAGGACTTGAGGATGTTTACATTTGAATGGATCTTTATTGGGCATTTAAATGTGTCAGTATGCTCACATTTTGTGACATTTTCAGTTACTCTGAATATCAGCTCATGAAAATCAACAGCTTACTTACTTTACTGATCATGTTTAAATTAATACCGCCCAATAAAGCAAAAAACAAAACAAGAACAAAAACAAAAAACACTGCATATTTCTTTAAATATAAGGCAATGACTAATTGTTAATCTGTTAAAATGTATAACCCAATAAAAAATTTTTATGGATTAATTACCTTTGCATAGGTACAATAACTGTTTTTAAGTACATTATTGTAAAACATGTCTTTATTAAATTTTTCAAGGTATTACAGTAAATCAAACCTCAATACCCAAAACATACCCCAGACAGGTTTAGGGGGAAAAGGGAAAACTGTACTTGTATTCTAAAAAAGCAATAATGGTCCAACATTCATGACCATTATCACCAATAATGCCCAGAAAAACATACGTATGTTGTAAACCTATAGGTTCAATTATTCTTTTTCAGTTATCTAAGAAATAATTAGATTCTTAATTATAGTTTTGCAACTATTAAATTGTTTTAAATTAAAAATGAATGGTGAAAAAAACATATTTCTTTAATTGTGTATTAAAACCACCTGAGTCTTCACTTTTGCCATGGCCTCTTTTGGCTTTAACAAACTTGAACCTCAGGTTATTCCAACCTTTTACAAAAACGTTCTTCATTTTCCACTGCTGTTGCAATTTCTAGCCAAGAATTATTGGTCATCTGGTTATCCCTATGATCACGCATGAACGGATCATAAAAATGTGTGTACAGGTACAGTGTGTACAGATGTGTTTCAGACAAAATCTCTTCAAAGTGATTTATATTCAACTCAGATGAAACACAGTGCCACGCAAACTGTTCACTCGAGTCTCAAAACATTTTGTGCGCTCTGTCAGCCGAAATCATGTTGCGGGCACCCAAAGCGAACCTCCGCAAACACAGCGATGACGTCACATTTGTTGCGTGCAATCAAGAGAACTAGCGGATGCGTCGAGTATAAACCAGGCTTAAGGAAGACATACAAAATGTGCAGGGCAGGGGGCCCGAGTACCGGAATTGAGAACCACTGCCATAATGTGAGGACATAATATTTTGCTTGGTATTTTGCAAGATACCAGTGTTCAGCCTAAAGTGCAATTGAAAGTCTTGGGTTAATTAGGTTTATTAGGTTAGTTATTGGACATCAGTGATTTGTTCTGTAACCATTTGAAAAAAAAATTAATTAATTAAAGGGGCTGATAATATTGAGTATTTATTCCAGCCATCTAAGTGAACTAAGACTTTCTCCAGAAGAAAACATATATATATATATATATATATATATACACTGTTAAAATTTCCTTGCTGTGTTTAAAAGCACTTGGGAAATATTTAAAAAGAAAAAACAATATCACAGGAATCATTTTGTCTTAAATTGTGCACAAGTTATAAAAATGTTTTTTTTTTTGTTGTTGTCCTCAGCTGAAGGAGGACAGCCGGATGGCGCTAACAGTAAAAGAGCCTGCTGTAGGATGCGCCAATACAGAGGTGAGAAACCCCGAGTACACACACACACATGCACACAATTTCTCTCTCTCTCTCTCTCTCTCTCTCTCTCTTCCCACATTCTGCTCAGTTTTCTGACAGATGCAGATTGTCATATGTCATTGTTTACACTAGCTATGCATGACTAATTCAGCCAAAGAGGTTTTTCCCTTTCCTCCTCCGGATGATTTATGTCCATTTGAAGGGGGACCTCAGACTGTTGACAAGTGCTATATTGATTAGAGTTTTGAGAAGGGTTCTTCATGACACAGCAGTCAATAATCAGAATCAAAGTGTAGAGTGCTTGAGTGTTTTTCATTTTGTGTACTTATTTATTGTTTATATTACAGTTTAATTTCCATATTTCGTGTCAGTTATACTTAAAACACTATTTCTCAGTGTTATTTTAGAACTTGTTAAGCTGCTTTGACACAATCATTGTAAAAAGCGCTACATAAATAAACTTGAATTGAATTGAATTTTAGCGTTGAATTACTATTGCAATTTTATGCAGTTTTTATTAGGTTAATTTTATTTTAACAATTGTTAATGTATTGTTATGATTTATATATGTATAGTTTAATTTTAGTATTTTATTATTCTAATGTAAAATCTAATTTTATTTTAATATCAAAAAAAGTTTTCTTCTTACATTTTTTATATTTATATGAAAATGGTGGGAAAAGTAAAAATAGCCAAACAATATCATATTCCATTCATGATTAAGTCACATAATCTTAAAAGTCCTACCAAACATTATTTCCACTTTTATTTGCAATCTGAAATATGTCATATTTGAAAATTTCACACTGCAAATCCATTTTATGTTGTCCTCAAACCTTCCCACATATTTGCCTGTCTCATTATTTTGGAAAGTCCACCTGGTCTCCCTCATTCAGAGTTAATTTAGTGCATTCAGGGTTATTTGTTGAGAAATAAATGAGAGAGAGCTTGTTGCCATATTTAACGCAGGTATTAAAGTTATCTGTGCAGCAGAGCTGATCGGTGACAGCGGTATTCATGAGAGACTCGTCCTCTCTTAGAGAACGCTTTCTTAATTACCTCTACACTGAGTGGCAAGAGAACTTCACACTCCATTGGGACTTGAAATATGACAGAAAAGAGGCCCTTAAAAGTAAGATAAGCTTTCACCTCATTTAAACATCTGGCTTTTTAAAGACATCTGAGACAACAATTGAACATCTGGCATTTATACAAAATATTATCTTTGAAGTGAAAGTTGGCTTAAAAATCACATTTAATACCACATTATTTAAGCATTCATTCATTCATTCATTCATTCATTCATTCATTTACTTGTTTACCTTGATTACAGTCCTCATCCATCATGCTGGTTTGCTGTATCCAGCTGAGAAGTGTAGTTTGCATATAATCTGGGTTATTTTGACTTTGCATTCAGTCTGTAATGTTTGTATTTCACTCAGTGGAATGCATGAAATTAATAGAATATGACAGAGATCATGTGTTAAAGTGAAACAAAGTGGAATTAATGAATCACTGAAAACTGGCTGCGAGTCACTGCTCTCTCTCTGCTACCTCTGATGCAATCCGACTGTTTGAAAACATGATTATTATTTTAGTGTTGTTTTGGGCTGATTGTTGGAATGTATTCACTTACTGCAGGGGTGGGCAAACTCAGTCCTGGAGGGCCGGTGTCCTGCACAGTTTAGCTCCAACTCTAATCAAACACACCTGCTTATAGATTTCTAGTGATCTTGAAGACACTGATTAGCATGTTCAGGTGTGTTTGATTAGTGTTGGAGGAAACTTTGCAGGACACCGGCCCTCCAGGACTGAGTTTGCCCATCCCTGACTTACTGGATCATTGAACTGAAAATGTTTCCAGAGTTTTGCAGTTTAAAGGGATTTTCCAAAATTGGGTTAGAATAAAGGTTTCCACGGGTGTTTGCACCAGCTGTGTAGAAGCGCAGTGTAATAAGAGAACACTTGGAAATACTTTTGTATGTATGGGTTTCAGTAAAATGTTATAATTTGGGTTATTCTATAAAAGTATTCCAAAATTTGCATAAATAATTTGTAATTTCTCGGTTTATCTACTCCAGAATATGATAATTGGTAAAAATTGTTTTAATTTGTTGTGGTTTAAAATCAAGGTTATGGCAGGGCGGTTATATCGTTATATCGTTACCGCAGAATGAAATATGTACCATACAATAATTGTTTATTCCTTGTATATCACAAATGTAAATAACATTTCGTAAAACATTAATAAAAATACAAAGTAATTAATAAGATTATGTCCCTTTCTTTTCTTAAATATTCAAGCTTATTTTTTATATAAAGGCCTTTTGTACATTCTCTGCAATAACTACCTTGGTCACACTTTATTTTGATGGTCCATTTGTTGAATTTAAGTTACATTGCATCTACATGCCAACTAATTCTCATTAGATTATAAGTAGACTGTTAGAGTTGGGGTTAGGATTCGGGTTAGTGTAAGTTGACATGTACTTAAAGTTTCTTATAGTCAGTTAAATGTCTATTGAAGGAGCATATGAACAGATATTAAGCAGTCTACTAATACACAAATGGACCATCAAAATAAAGTTTATAAAACTTCCTTCCCCATTACCTTTATAAAAAACTATATTGTGAAAGATATTGTTACCGTGAAATAAACTTTCTCATACTGTAAAGTAATATTTTGGTCCTTCCGCCCAGCCCTAATCAGGGTTTATTCTACCATATATGTGTGTTGTTTCTTAACCCTTCTGAAGTTAAAACATTGTTATTGAGTTGTCTAAAACATGAATCTAAACTTGTCTGTAAACATGGCATCTTTTTGGTATTTTAAGAAATGAAAACGTTATGCTCTAAATTACAACATTTTCATTTTAAATGTAAAAGAAAATGTCGTCAGTAATTGACAGAACAAAACAAAATGTACATTTTACTCAAACACATTTTTATAAATCATAAATAAAGATACACTGAGAATGTTCAAGTAATTTTATAGCAGAAACATACTATAGAAAAGCATATATGAATATTACAATAAAATTATTTAATGTCATTGGTGTTTTAATAATATATGTATGTTTTTTAAATTTATTTATTTATTCATTTATTTATTTATTTATTTATTTTGAGTATTCTAGAAAGCTAGTTTTGGAACAGGGATTTCACATGGGTCTAGTAGTGGCGTTTGCTTGCATTTTGTCTCTACCATTAGTGGGTGTTTTGGCTCAAAGATTGAACTGTGTGTTTGTGTGTGGAGCCTGATTTTGCCTGTTCACCAGTGCAGCTTCTTATCTTGGGGGTGTGTTGATCTCCAGTAATTGCCACTACTGACTAACTCCGCCAGCTTGGATGCTCTCAGCATTTATATACAGCAATAGGAAAACATTCACTTCTATTCCAATGAAACATAGAGCAAGAAGGCCAACATAGAAATACCAGTAAGCATTGCAAAGCAAACCTATTTCATCCCAGGGTGTGTAATAATGCAGACCTTGTGTCAATTTAAATTCAGACGTGCTCTGTAATATCACGAGGCTTCAGTTAGTCGATCTGTGTTATTAGTGACCCAAATTTACTCAAGACCAAAGCAAGGACTCTGAGATATCTGTGGCTTTTGTTTTTTTTGAAAAGAGGGCAGAGCCAATTATAGGCAGGCACAAAGACAAACCCAAATATAGCTGGAATAATACAGAAAGACTAGATTCGTGGAAGTCCAGACAGCAGGGTGGAGGTCGTAACGAGAGCTTTCACTTTTTTTTCTGAATGAATGAAACTGGCAACTCCCTCCTTTGTTCCTCAACACCTGAGGTCATTTGCAGCACCTCATCCTACTCGTAGATTCACACACACTTATGGCTCAACCAGATGTTACGTGTGTGCACATGGTTAAGGAGCAGCACCCACAGGTGTGCCGTCTGTAAACGTTTACAACTGCTCTGTGCCTCAGTTGATCAAACAGTCTCGCATGATACCCCTGTTCACTCTAAAAATGCTGGGTTGTTTAAATCAACTTTGACCCAAACTTTGGTTAAATTATTCATTCATTCATTCATTTTCTTTTCGGCTTAGTCCCTTTATTAATCTGGGGTCGCCACAGCGGAATGAACCACCAACTTATCCAGCATATGTTTTACACAGCGGATGCCCTTCCAGCTGCAACCCATCACTGGGAAACATCCACTAACACTCATTCACACACATACACTACGGATAGTTTTAGCTTACCCAATTCACCTGTACCGCATGTCTTTGGACTTGTGGGGGAAACCGGAGCACCCGGAGGAAACCCATGCCAACACAGGGAGAACATGCAAACTCCACACAGAAATGCCAACTGACCCAGCCGAGGCTCGAACCCGCGACCTTCTTGCTGTGAGGCGATCGTGCTATCCACTGCGCCACCTTGAGGCCCCTGGTTGAATTATATGAATTTTAAAGAGTAATTTTTTAGAGTGTTGCAGTTGAGTTGGACTGCAATTGACCTATCAATATAAGCTCACACCACTGTTGCTAACCCAGACGAACACACTAGTTGAGTTGCTTAAAATGGCAGCTGTCAACTGTGAAGACCTTGTCCTAAAATGTTTTTATGTAGTTTTCTTATTAAGCAGATACATGACATGTGAAGAATTTAGTATAATCTGTTGATTGATTTAGTATAATGAACATAGAGAATAATAATGTAATACATTTATATAAACGTCCATAACATTACCCTAATCCCAACCCAAATAAACCCCATAAACAAAAAATAAGAAAAGATTATTAGATTATTAATTAATGAAGAATATGTTTCCTAAAATGTTTTTGATGCATTTTGTACATGGAAGGACCAGGTCTTGTCAAGGAGCATTCAAGTGGAAGGATATATAAAATATTTAAAAAATAAATATAGTGGGTTTATTTATCTGATCACAATATAAACGGATGAGATGCCTCATGTTACTGTCTTTGCTTGTGGCAATTAGATTAAATAAAGTTAAGAAAAATTTTAAAAATAGTTGAAAACTTTGAAAACAAACTTAGCTAAACCAAATGTTTACATCCTTATTGATCTTCTGGATGTTAAGTTTTATTGTTTGGGTTTAATTCTATCGCTCATCCTCTTAGGATACATTAAATTTATGTTCAGTCATTTAGCAGACGATTTTGTCCAAAGCGACTTACAATTGAGAAGGCATTCAGCGATTCAACAAGAAGAGGCAATACACGGTGCTAATTATAAAAAGGAGCTGTTTGTGCTCAGAGCATTAGGTACTGAGGTGGTAGTGTGTTTTTTTTTTTTAAAGTTTATGTGAGAGAAGTGTGTTTCTACAGGTGGTTTGTCAAGCCCACTCACCTGTGTGAAGCACAACGGGGGTTTTTTTATAAGATGTTGAGTGATTGTAAGAAAGTGCCTGGTGCAAGTGTCAGTTAAAATGACAGTGAGGTGAAAAATCTGGAATCTTGATCTTGCAAACATCTTGGAAACATCCCATTTCACTTTTTTTTAGCATAAAAACACCATCAAACCAAAAAAACTATGGCTCTGAAACAAAAAGATGTCAGAATTTCGGTCCCCATGCAACTAATCCTCAATTACTATTTGTTCATTTGTGTTTAATGGGATGGGTTTACAGATAAAAGGATAGTATGGGAGAGGAGGGGTTTACAGGTCAGTGGTGTGTCATGCTAAATCAGAATCATTCACTGAAACTAATCAATTAGTAGCTTGCAACTAATTATTGAGGGAGATGTGGATGCCAAGTCTGGGGCCAAAATAAAATTATAATCTTGCTTACCCAAGAGGTTTTCTTTTTGTATATCATTGTCCTTGTTAAAGCAGCATGTACTGTAGTGTTGATTGTGGGTCTGTCCTTTTGACCTGGGAATGGGTGATTGGAGAGTAAACAGAGCTTAAATGATGAGCTTAAACTCTTAGTTTTTGTTCCAAAGAAAAATAAACAGTACTTCATGGGATTTAGCTTGAGAAAGAAAATGAAATGCGAGCAATCCACATGCATGTCAATAAGTGCACATCTGCGTGTGTATTGTAATAAATGTTAGGAGGCATATTTGAGAAGTGATAGGGCTTTGAATTTAGGTTTTCCTTTTTTCTTTTCTTTTACATTTATATTTATCTTATTACTGTGTATTTATACTAAGACAACCAAACATGATTATATTAGAAAATTCAGGAAAAAAAAATTATTGTAAGTAACTGCAAGCAATTTACACATAAAAGTGCTGGGCAAATATTAATTATGATTAATTGCATCCAAAATAAAAGTTAGTTTTGACATAATATGTAGGTGTGAAGTGTGCATGTTTATTATGTGTATATGCATGCATATATTTGAGAAAATGTTTATTAATATTTAGATATAAATATATATTTTAACAATTATAAAGATTATAGATTATAAAGATTGAAGATACAGATTATATGTAAATGTAAATATCGACGTAATAAAATAGTTTTGATTAGTTTATCTATGTTTGTATCACATATACATAATAAATATGTAACGCACACACATAAATTGTCAAAACAAACTTTTATTTTGAATGTGATTTAATCTTTGCCCAGCACTAATAACAATTTAACCTTTAAATAAAAATGTCTTTAACATGCAGCACCAGATTGCCAATGTTGTTTGTATTGTTTGAATAGTCCATTACTAATCCTCTTGGAACTTTTGTCAACTTTGTTAACACGAAAAGCCTCTGTTTTGAGTTAACATTGTTACATAGTGGATAGCATTTAGAGTTCATCTACAGTGAACACACAACTTGGCATCAAAACCAAAACTCCCTCGCCAAGTTCAGAGTTGAGTGTAAGAGCTTCGGTCTCAATGTCCTGTCAACCTCGTTTGTTAATTATTCCCTTGTGTCTGTGGGAAAGTGTTGTGCCCAGGAAGTTAAAGTACTCTGTTTATAATGTGATCACTCAAAGCGGCTTTGAGGCCCATCTGCTGAAGGGCTTAGTGTGTGTGTGTGTGTGTGTGTGTGTGTGTGTGTGTATTTAAGAAGTGAGTAGTAGATGGTCATTGAGATACTGGATGCAGAATGAAAGCTGTGGTCAGGGTGCTGAAATTGGAGGAGCGGGCAGTGCACAGACAACAGGTAAGACTGAAAGAAGATGAGAAACAATAGTAAAGCAGTCTAGTCAGGACAGCTAGCATGCATATTGTACTGGGCCATTGTTATTTTGTTCCAGACGAACCAACGGTCAACAGCTGAAAAACCATGGAGAATTTTATTTGATTCATATAAAAGCTTTTTACCATAGAAAAGTCACATCCCAAACCTACTCTTAATGTAGTAGCTTAATTGACTTATTGAGATTTTTCAAGGAGATCTCAATTTATTGGACTAAATTATTCATTTCTGACTCAGGAGTTAATTTTCAGTGTAACTGCTAATTGGAAAGTAAATTAAACTGTCATATGGCTTATTGTGATTCACAAAAGTGCATGTTTAATTACATTAATATGTTGTGCATTTCTGAGTGAAGCACGAACTATTTACACATGCACAGCTTAAGATCCAGTGTATTCAGTATCTCAATTGTTGTTTTTAATCTAAAATCATATCATGATTTAAATTTTTCATTCATTCATTCATTGCAAATTTTGCAGTCCTACTGGTATAGTAAACCTGGAACCAAATTTAAAATCTCTATTGTTTAAAATTTAGTCAAATGTTTACTGCAGTTTGCATTGGAATACAAATTAATAGTAAAATATATATATATTTTTAAATTCTGTTATTCAGTTGTGGTATGCTGTAGTATTTTGTGTGTGCGTGCGTGTGTGTGACCACTTTGAAACAGTATTTTATAGAAAGAGCTGCTGTTTAGTTAATAATGACAGCATTTTTATTTGCACTATTGCATTTAACCATCTGCAGAAAAACCTTTTCTAGTAATTGCCTCACTGAAAATTTGACTCTGTAATTAATAGTCATTTTATCAGCACAGGGTTTTTAAAACTTTTTTTATATTATCCCAAATCATTTATTAACCCCACAGCAATTCAAATCGTGATGTAAAAACACTATTAGGCAATAAGGTGTCTGAGACGCTCTTCTGCTGCTATTTTTTTCCCAAGATGTGTTTTATTTGTTTATCAACAGCACACAAACATTTAATGTAGTTATTTCAATTAAACTTCAACTGCAGCAGGCATCTCTCTCCTGCTGTCTGTTTATTCATTTCAATGACTGGGGTAGGTCTTGATGTAAAGAACATCTGTTGTGTGATACATCTGGCTTGATGTGTCAGTCTCTGCTGCTGCAGTCTCTCCGTCTACTGCCTCACGATCATTCACTAGCCCCGTTCTCTTAAACGACCATGTCATTTGAGCTCGCTGCTTTTCCAAAATGCCCCAAAATAAACCCTGATTGATGTTGTCAAGGTCAGCCTGAACTGCTTACTCACTCACTACTCTCTCAAACTGCCCACGGTAATTTGTTTTTCTCAACAGCTGTGTTAAAATCGGTTCATATAACTAAAGAAGGCAAAATCGAAACTCTCACATCACGACCAGTGACTGCAATAGCTGCTTCCCCAATCCCAGTGCAGATCCTCCAAGCGCGAGAGTGTGTGCGAGAGGAGCGTGTCTGTATGTGCGCGTGTGCGATTTGCTCCAGAGGAGGAGGGATGCTCTGATCTCAGCAGCAGCAGCAGCACAGGCAGCAGTCGGAACCCCAGCCATGCGGCTGAGCAGCGGATAGCGCTATCAAGCGCCGGGCTGTAGGACTACGGCAAGACCATGTCCACGCAAAGAGAGGACTCACGCCTCTGTCAGCGTTAGCTCCAGCCGTGCCTTTCATTCCTCTCTCTCTTTCAGTCTCCCTCTCCTCTTTCAGCTCTTTCTGCTTATTAATGTGGTGCTGATGAAGGGGAAACTGGCTTGAGCTTTTGGCTCAGGATGGATTGTCTGTGTATTGTCACAACTAAGGTAAGAAGAGCGAGAGAAGAGGAGTATGAAAGGGAAGAAGCTTTTTTTTTTTTTTCTTCTTCTTCTTCTTCTTCTTCTTCTTCTTCTT
>CAIGQW010034901.1:3028194-3047905 GCA_903798125.1 Danio choprae
TATATATGTGTGTATATATATATATATATATAAAAACAAGCATCACTACTGTTTTAACATACATACTATTATGATTGATTTATTATATATATTAAGGTTATGTGACAGGGCCTCACAGTGGCGCAGTGGGTAGCACGTTCGCCTCACAGCAAGAAGTCGCTGGTTCGAGCCTCGGCTGGGTCAGTTGGCGTTTCTGTGTGGAGTTTGCATGTTCTCCCTGTGTTGGCGTGGGTTTCCTCCGGGTGCTCCGGTTTCCCCCACAAGTCCAAAGACATGCGCTATAGGTGATATTGGGTAGACTAAATTGTCCGTAGTGTATGAGTGTGAATGGGTGTGTATGGATGTTTCCCAGAGATGGGTTGCAGCTGGAAGGGCATCCGCTGCGTAAAACATATGCTGGATAAGTTGGTGGTTCGTTCCGCTGTGGCGACCCCAGATTAATAAAGGGACTAAGCCGAAATGAAAATGAATGAATGAATGAAGGTTATGTGACACTAAAGAGTATTGGCTGTTAATTCAGCTTTCCTTTGAAAGGATTGAATTATATTTTAACATATATTTAAAAAAGGAGATCAGTATGTTCATTCATTCATTTTCTTTTCGGCCTGGTCACTTTATTAATCTGGGGTCGCCACAGCGGAATGAAACGCCAACTTATCCAGCATATGTTTTATGCAGCGGATGCCCTTCCAGCTGCAACCCATCACTGGGAAACATCCATACAAACTCATTCACACACATACACTACGGACAATTTAGCTTACCCAATTCACCTGTACCGCATGTCTTTGGAATTGTGGGGGAAACCGGAGCACCCGGAGGAAACCCACATAAACACGGGGAGAACATGCAAACTCCACACAGAAATGCCAACTGACCCAGCCGAGGCTCGTACCAGCGACCTTCTTGCTGTGAGGCTATTGTGCTACCCTCTGTGCCACTGTGCTGCCCAGATCAATATGTTATATGTTGTAAAAAAAAAAAAAAAAAGTTGACCCAACAGGCTCGGTCCATCATTTCACTCCCAACATTTTAACAGAAAAGTTGGTTTCCATGCATTGGTGACCAAATGCAGATATTAAGAGTAAACTCCCCTGATTCACAGAAAGCATTTATTATATTATCGAAGAAGTAATTGCATCTGAACTGTTGAAATAATCACATTCTTTCCCAGCTGAGATGCTTACTCAGATTCTTTTTGCTTTCAGCTCCTCAGTCACCCACAAGAAATATTTTAAGCTTTAATTCTTCAGTTCGACTTTGTGAATCATCATTCATGCATTATGAATATTTTCTGTGCCCTGAGTGGCTATGTCAGGTTTTCATTAGAAATACAATTTTCAGTTTTACAATATAACTGATAACAAGATCTGGAGACCAAGTTCTAACACAACACTAAAACAAATGACGTTGCTTGTTGTTTTTCACAACAGGTATTTATAAAATGAGCTGAAACTACACAGTTCTTGAGGTTTTGTTTGGGGACAACTTAATTGTTTTATGTTCAACCGACTTAAATTAGTAAAAAAACTATTAAGTTAACTTAATTCCTTCATGTTGCCCCAACTTAATACTGTTTTATAACCACAACTAGTAAAATAGCAATAACGATAATATGATTTTTCTCCTTTTTCAGTTTTCTCCTTACTCTTTATTCTTTGCTGTCTCCAGCCTGTTTCCCATGTCAACCTTTATATTGAACAAGGCAGTTATAGCTATTAAACTATGTCATTTTTTCCCTGCTGACCACAGCTGCACTGGCTACACAGAGACTGTAAAAGGGCAACTGCTCAAGAAAACAGGCAGACTCGTTTAGGAAGCACTGAGCTCTGTGGATAAAGGTGCATCATCCTGGTTTGTAGCAATTTAGCTGTGTAATGATGCTGTTGACAGAGAGCTGGCTCATCTGTGGCACCCTGGGAAGCTCAGCTCAGGACTCATAGGGTGAACCTGCATGTCTGAAAGAAAAGGTGAAAATCATGTGGGAGCATGGTAGATGGTAGATGGAAATACAGAACGACAGAAAAATTGTTTTTTCTTTTTGGCCAGTTGCTGCTGCTGGCTGATGCCACGACTGAAAGTTAGCCTACTTTGTGTGAGACGCCCCACTGCTATTTGTTTTTTTTTGCAACAAATGATATTATGGATATTATGAATAGTTTGTATTTAATTCAATATTTAACACTCGATGAAGAGAGATAATTAACTTTTTTCAAACCTTATAAAATATATTTATGAATATTGTGAATATTGATATTACAGTATACTATTATTGAGTATGAGGGCCTCACAGTGGCACAGTGGGTAGCACGTTCGCCTCACAGCAAGAAGGTCGCTGATCGCTGATCCGGGTGCTCCGGTTTCCCCCACAAGTCCAAAGACATGCGGTATAGGTGAATTGGGTAAGCTAAATTGTCCATAGTGTATGAGTGTGAATGGGTGTGTATGGATGTTTCCCAGAGATGGGTTGCAGCTGGAAGGGCATCCGCTGCGTAAAACATATGCTGGATAAGTTGGCGGTTCATTCCGCTGTGGCGACCCCAGATTAATAAAGGGACTAAGCCGAAAAGAAAATGAATGAATGAATGAATAAATCTTTTTTTTAAGCTCACTCACATTACTATTGTAAAATATTTCAAAAATTGTATATACACTAAAGTTCAGTTTAGGATTTGTAAAATGTTTTAATGTTTTTATAAGTAGTCTCCTCTGCTCACCAAGCCTGCATTATTTGATCACCAATATAGAAACCTTAAAACTGTGAAATATTATTTCAATTTAAAAATGATATGTAATTTATTAATGGGTTTTAAATAATATTCTTTTGTCTTCTGTCAGATTATTAGTAGTAATTTTTGGATTAATATCAATGTTGCAAACAGTAAGTACTACTTCCTATTTTTTATTACTTTCTGTTTTTGTATCATTATTAACGTACATTTAGTAGTGCAACATATTATTTAATTGTTCCTTTTTTTCTATTCATCAAACTCTAAAGAGGTGCATGTATTATGGTTTCCACAAAAATATGAAGCAGAAAAATAGTAATGTCAAAATCAAATACATTGATGAGCAGAAGCAGGGGCAATTATATATATATATATTTATAAATTATATATATATAAGCCTAAAATTACATTAAGTAGCAGTAAACTAGCAGTATTCCACTTTATTCTATAGACAGGCATAGCCATTTGAGTTCTGAATGAGCCAAATAGGCTCAACACACCTGTTTACTGGAGTAAAAATTACTTTCCATATTCAAGTACATTTTTTGTTTCCATGTATTCAATAAATTAAACTGCCACTTTTCTAATTAAATGGCATAAATATAAATATATATTTTAAACCTACAGGCTAATTCACGTATTTCACAATCTGAATCATAATAAGAAATAAGAAATATTTTTTAAATACAAGGCAACTCATGATGTTTCAAAATAGGCCTAGCAACACCCATGAGCAAAAGAAATGATGTGACTATTACTATATTTTGTTCCATCTGTACATTTTTACAATAACAGTTTTCATACATTTTCATGAAGTTCACTCTATTTGTTCTCAGACCATTAAAGAATGTCCACCTTTTCCACCTTTTTTGACACTTTTATTAGTACAATGAAGACAGGAAATTAAAGGACATAAATGCTAAATGAAATAAGATCTTAACTCTGTATCACCCATTTAACTTCCACAGCAGATTACTAAAAGCATAGTTCACCCAACATTGTATATTTACTCACAATTACTTCCCCTCAAGTGATTCCATATTAGGAAAAAATACTATTTAGTCAATAGCTAGCAGTTCAAATAAAACTGATTCATTGAATTTACTAAATTTTAGTAAGCGCTGGTAACTGGTTGCAAACAATTTATATGGGCTGAATTGAAACAAACAAATTGAGTTGAACATTACAAAATTTAATTTGTTTGTTTAAATTCAGCCCGTATAAATTGTTTGCAACCGGTTACCTTATGTGTATCTAAAATGTAATTAATCCAATAGATTTTTTTTTCAGTGTTCCCGACATTTTTCAAAGTATCTTCTTTTGTGTTCAACAGAATAAAGAAAAGCAAACAGATTTGGAACCAGTTTAGAGTGAATGATGACAGAACTTTCATTTTTTTGTGTGAACTATCCCTTTAAAATAACTTTTTTTTCTTTATTAGTATGGATGATACAATTCAGGCATCTGCATAAAATTACACATTCAGCAAGTCACAAACTTGTCATTGTATCATCTTGAGAATACTCTCGCTCACAATAGCCAATTATATTGTACACGCTGAGAGTCATTATGCTGGGAAGTCTTTCTTCCAACATCGGCGTTATCAGTTTTTTTTTTTCTTCTTCTCACTCTGCCTGTAAATATTTTGTGTGAGTTCATTCTATTTTGAGTCACGCTAAAACACACACACACACACACACACACACACACACACACACACACACACATCCAACGCCCTCCACCCCCTTCTTCTAGTCTATTTCACATACATGCAACAGTATATCTGCATCTGTCTCTCCCTCTCTCCATGACATCCTCCACTCTCTTCTGGGTAGCCAATGTTATGTAATAGTTTGCGGCATGCACTCAGTAGGTTATGCTGAGAGAATATCATCCCACACACTCGCGCTGAGTGACGCTGTGGGTGTGTTTTATTCCCCCATCGCAGCGGTTTTTTAGTGGTGTGGACAAAGGTGTGATGTAATGATGATCTCGGCCTCCAGCCCTCCACCCCAGCAGGGCAGCCTTTTTTTTTTTTTTCCTCGGCCTCCTCCTCTGTGTTGGACAGTGTGAGATCTTGGATGGATCTGCGTAGGAAAGACTCCATTGATTTTTTTTTTTTTTTTTTTTTCTTTCTTTCTTTCTTTCTTTCTTTCTTTTTCTCTGACCCACAAGGCCCCTCAATTTCATCTCTGTTTAGCTTTAGATGGAGTGTGATATGTCTGCAATTCTTCTGTTCATTCATTCGGGTGGAGGTGTAAAAATTTGCAATGGACACTGCCCACGTGCTTTGTGGAGATTTAACACTTTGTGGCGCGTTAGGGCTCTGTTCACTTTTTCCTCAAGGCGCACATTTGCTGTTGTAGGATTAGGTACCTATATAGAAAATAAAGTTCATGTTTGGATTTCACATATGTAAAATATGTGTCATATGCAACATATTTCAAAATAATGCAAATATTTTTACACTTTTTTTTTTTCCAGATTTTTTTCAACCATTGTAATTAAAAATTTGTACATATATGTTTAGAAATATTTCCTATAATTTGACATTTATGTCCATATATTGCTATATATCAGATTTCCATATGAGTAAAAATGTAGGAGTGGTGCAAAACATTGACGGCGCAGTGAGAAATATTTAGTTTGTTTTATTTATATTTATATATATATATATCCCAGTGATGGGTTGCAGCTGGAAGGGCATCCGCTGCGTAAAACATATGCTGGATAAGTTGGCGATTCGTTTCCGCTGTGGCAACCCCAGATTAATAAAGGGACTAAGCCGAAATGAAAGTGAATGAATGAATATATATATATATATATAATTCCTTAATAACGGTAATAAAGTAAAATAAATAAAAACTAGCCACACAATTATTTTGAACAGTGTATGCTATACTAATGACAGCTGATCCTTCTGTATAGATTAAGAATATAGATGGAGATTGAATAAACACTCTTATAACCATCAACTACGTATTCTAATATAAACCACCAATAGACACACATTTTACAACACAGTAAAATACCGATTGCATGAAAGCTCTTAAATGAAGGAATTCTTTAGTTGAAGTTGGCCCATCTTAAACTGTGTGATTTTAGCCACAGTTTGGTTATCTAAGACAAATTTGGAAAATCTTAAAAGATTTTTATAAATCATGCTAAAATCTGTGGTCACCGACAGCCAATTAATGGTTTAAGGGTCTTAAGTTATCTTAAGACCCTTCTTTGGTCAGCACCACTGGCACACGTCATCATATGTCGGCGCTAGCTCATACGTCGTGCAACAATTTTAACTGCGGCTTGGTAGTCATTCCAGAAGAAGTAACACAGTAACCCTTAACAGATTGCTCACTTGCAAAGTTGTTTTATGCTGTATTGACTATAGAGACTAGAATTTGTGAAATTTAGCATATTTAAAATATTATAATGAAATAAAAAGACAGTTATTTAAAAGTATGTTAAGGAGTGGTAACTTTTATACAGTTTTACAGGTATAACTGGCTCTTTGAGGACCTCCATAATGCTGAAGTGGAGTATGTCAAATTACATAAGGATTTTCATGCAACCAGAGCTTTCTCAGTAAGACCCGTTTCAAAGAATACCATGTTTCTATACTGTCCATCCTATACACAGTCTTTAACTTTCCTGATTTTAACAGTTTTTATAAGAAGGTGCACCTTTGTAAAGCTGCTTTGGAACAATACTCAATGTGAGTAGTGCTTTACAAATAAACTTGACTTGTAGAGGGTACACCACAACTATAACTGCAACAACAGCAAGGAACAATATTGTTGCAATAACTTTAATTTTGTGATTATATATTTTTTATATAATGCAATGAACAATAAAATCATTAACACTCAATATATAAGTATACCCTTCTTTAAAGAGTTTTAAGACGCACTTAAAAGAAATGCAACCTTATTTTGAGTTGGTGTAGGTGCTAATATAGTTATTATATAAATTAGTCATTATATCGTGCTGAGATGCTATATTAATGCATAATTTGAGTAGCATTAGAGTAAATGTTTCATGAATGTCTTATGAAGCTGGTCTCTAGATGAGGGTGACTGGCTTTGCAATACTGCTGAGTTCAAGATTTTTGAAAAGCCTTTCTACTTCTCAAGGGCCCACCCTAATCCTCTCTGTGCATTTAAAGATGTACGAGAGCTAAAGATGTGCTGCTGGTCTGGGACAACACATTTCCAGAGCACTGCAGTGACTGGACTCCATGTATGAGCACAGATCGCGTGTAGTGTAAATTAGCAAGTGTCAAGAATAAGCGACAGCCAGTAATAATTTAGGCTGCTGTTAGTGGTACACTTAACATGTTTCTACTGTTATAGCCAATCACCATGCTCCACAGAAACTGCAGAGATCATCACACACTGCTGATAGACATTACAATAATGTACTCACTGAAAACATTGTGAAAAATTATCTTTATTTTCTCAAAATAAAAAGAGTAATATTGTGAAACAGTATAAAGTAACTGTTTAGTATGTTTTAAAATGTAGAAAAATTGTATTGCACACTACTGGTTTGGGATCAGTAAGATTATATATTATGCCTATTATGTTTATGCATATAAAAAATTATAATCAAATGGTAAAAATGTATGTTGAAAAATGCTTAATGTTATTTATTGCTATGATTTAAAGGCAGAATTTTCAGAATCATTACTCCAGGCTTCAGTGTCATCCTTCAGAAATTAGTCAAATATGATGGTATGCTGCTCAACAAACATTTGTTGTTATTATTATTATTATTATTATTATTATTATTATTATTATTATTATTATTAGTGTTGAAAACAATTTGGCTGCTTTATATTGTTGTGGAATCGTATACAATATCCATTCAAAAGTACCATTAAAAATGTATTTACTTTATCAAGGACATGTCAATTGCTCAGGAGTCAAATAAAAGAAATGTATAATGTAGTATATTCTTCATTAAACATAACTTGGGAAGAACAAGGAATCTTTTAATAAGTATTTGCTATTATATATTTTTTCTCCTACAGAACAAACTACATTTGTCCACTAATTGCCAAGTAACCTACCTTGCCTAGTTAAAATCAATAACCTAGTTAAGCGTTTAAGTTACACTTTAAGCTGAATACTAGTATCTTGCAAAATAACCAGTGAACCATCATATACTGTCATATATACAGTATCAAGCAAAGACAATATATTTATAGATGTATAAATGAATATTTAGTATTATTTAGTGACTTTGTTCCAATAATAATTGATCATAAAACAACAGCAACTCTGCATATACTGATGGATTATGCAACACTAAATATAATATGTATGTATGTACGTATGTATGTATTTGTATATATATATATACGTATATTTGTATATATATGACGTTCCAAATACTGACTCATATTCAGTTTGAAATACACAATACTCAGCCTCCAACAGAGAGATATTCATCAAATACATACAATAAATAGCCATCAGCTTAATTACGCTGAACAAATCCTCACGCAAACAAGGACCTTCAAACTGTGTGTAGCAGGAAGTTTGCTCACAGCATGCTGAGCTGAAGTACATTGTTGAAGGCTGTGGATTTGTCGCAAATTTCGTGCCTTGATGGTAGTAGCTGTGATGCTTTAAATGAGATGAATGAAGTTCTTTGTGAGAGTTTACTGTTCTGAGAGAGCCAAACAATAAAGCACAGTATGCTT
Organism: Danio choprae; assembly: GCA_903798125.1. Classification (NCBI taxonomy): domain Eukaryota; kingdom Metazoa; phylum Chordata; class Actinopteri; order Cypriniformes; family Danionidae; genus Danio; species Danio choprae. The sequence continues at coordinate 3,036,631 of CAIGQW010034901.1, forward strand.
TAATCGCTCTCATATACTTTTAATCTCTTCCTACTTGTTTGTCTGAATGTGATACAGTTCCCTCCACTAATATTGGCTCAGAAGGGAAGATTGTGAAAACAATTGTCTTTTTTTGTTTAACCTTTTGATACAGCTTGAATTTTTACAAAATAGGAGATGCTTGACTGTTTTTCTTAAAACTCTTTCAAACATTAGCAGTGAAATCGGTCGGATTGCGGTTTTGGAGACTTTCTGACTCCAAGACTCAACTAACTTCTACAATTCTTTGTACATTTGTAGAAGTTACAGATCTTCCTCCTAATTGGATTTATACTTTTGCGGTGCTAAAGCTATTTAAAACTTGTTGAGGAGGCATTCATAGTACACTCGCCGTTGTCTTAATATTTGTAACCACAGGGGGCAAATCAGAGTAACTGTCATGATGAAACAGCAGTGGAAAAAAAATCAGCCCATGGAGTTGAAAAATGATTACATTTTAATTATGTATAAAATAAATATAACTTTAACATACGTTTGACTGCAGTTTTTAGGTCAAATGAATGCTGCGGGGCAGTATGACGGCAACATTTTTTTTTCTTTTCACACATGATATTTACAGGGACATATTATTGACAAATAAAGGATTATTTGACATTTATCAACACTAAATGTATACCAAAGAACATCTTAACGATATACATAGTTTGTTATTGAATATATTGCCTCACTTTTCTATCTCCATGTAGACAACTTTTCTAGCTTGGTCAGTTTGCTTGGTAGTAATGTACTTGTGATGCTTGTGTGTTTAAGAGCCTGTGTTCGAGTCCGGTGAAGCACAGTTCCACAAGAGAGATAAAAGGAATGTAAAATCAAAGTAAAATTATATGGTAGCAGTGCACCTTTCACCTATGCTTTTAAAAAAACTATTGGTTGGGTTTTAGAGAAGGGTTTAGGTCAGTGGTTGCCTTGGTAGCCTTGCTTGGCTCTGTATGACAAGCATTGCCTGTATAAGAAGGATGTGTTTCTGAAACGTGTAATAAAATGCACCCTAAGTATTTGCAAAAATATAGCCTGTGTCTTCTAGTGGATTTGCCATATGAAACATGCAACGAAATCTACCTATTATATTTTGAGTTTTGCAAAAATGCAGGCTAAGGCACGTATTTTCAATGAGCCTAAGACAACCATGAAAATGACACCCATGAAAATGTTTGCTTTTAGTAAAGTAATTTAGGCTATATTTTGTACATCCAAGTTATATCCATATTGTATAAAGCAAAGCATTATATACAAGAACAGATTATGTGCAAAACAGATTATGTGCAATTAGTTTTTCTCAAAACCTAAAAAAAATAAAAAAAATAAATAAATAAATAACTTTTTCTCAAAACCTAAATTTTTTTTTATAAATAAATAAATAAATAAATAAATAAATAAGGACTTCACATCAATGAGTTGTTTTAGATTTCTAAAGATGTGGCACATGTACATTCATCCAGCTAGGCCAGACTTGGCTTGGCTTGGCCAAAATGCTGTGCACATCGCCAACCAAAAGGAGGTCACGAGCACTCAAAGTGATCTTCTGCCAACACAGTGATGATGTCATATTGGCTGCATGCACCCAAGCGAACTTCCAGATGCGTTGAGTATAAATCAGCCATAACACATTGAGACAAGATAGACACATGTACTCTTCCAAGCTGATTCATCACACATCCGGTTCTTCCAGGTGTTTCTTAGTCATTGCTCTGATGGATTGTGGAAATGGCCATTTCCAGGGTTTGGTAGTTTTCTTGTAGCCACTTTCAATTTTGTGAGGCTCAACAACCTTTTACTACAAATCGCAGCTCTTTCTGTGATATTGTCTATTGTGATGAATGACTAAATGAGCTTTTTTTTGCCTCATATTTACAGTTAAAGTCAAAATTATTAGTCCTTCTGTGATGGAGAATTATTAGTCCTCCTGAATTTGCTGATTGTATCAGACACAACAAAACAGAAACATTCAAATACAACCAGTCAGAAGCACAGAATAATGCACTCACTGCACTCCAATGAAATTGTAAGCTTTATAATCTAATTAATACATATTAAACCTCTTTAACATTATTAAATGTACATGCTGAATCTCTGATATTTGTTGCCTTGCACTGAGTCACAGTTCTAAAGTTCATTTTCAAATGGTTTATTTTATTTTCAAGATCTGAGGTAAAATTGCCGCCACAGCCATATCACCCTGCAGCCCAAGACTGGTTACTCACTGAAGCTAAGCAGGGCTGAGCCTGGTCAGTACCTGGATGGGAGACCACATGTGAAAACTAGGTTCCTGTTGGAAGTGGTGTTAGTGAGGCCAGCAGGAGCGCTCAATCTGTGGTCTGCGTGAATCCTAATGCCCCAGTAAAGTGTAAGGGACACTATACTGTCAGTGGGCGCCGTCTTTATAAATGCACATTACATTATATTAAACTATCTGCTTCAGTAGTATGGCAATAAATGTAATGTAAAATGGCATTCAAACTCACTTTATTAGCATTTAACACTGAATAAAGCGCATGAGGTGCACAAGGTGATCATTGTCGGTTTTCTGTTGTTCAGCTGCAAGAAAGCTAACATATAAATTTCAGGTATTGGTTAGGACAAAAACTTATTTTAATATGGAAAATATTCATTTTATATAGAACACGGTTTAAATCAGCCTTAAATCAGCCTTTAGGCTCGATAGTCAGGCATGCTCCTGTTGGTCTCGTCAATCTGGCAACCTGTGCTTACATGTGTTTTGAGCCAGGAGTGCAATACCTAGTTCAACCACTGGTGTCAAACTTACATACTGCGTCTTTTTTTCTTTTTTATAAAACTATGCTGTTTGAAGTTGTCAGTATGAGGATAAATCTGAGATGCTGAAATTTCCACTAGTGGTTCATATATTGTGGTGCAGGGAGCTTTAACTTGCTCGTTTAGCACTCACAGCAACCCCACTGGGTAAATAATCCATTCTATGGCAGGATATGCAAAAAACATGCTTCCCCTGTAGCTTTATGGGAAATAACTTTTAACAGTTTGACGGTGATACAGCGAGACTCCTGTATTGTTACACCACTGTGCAAGATTGGCCCAGTTCTCCCACTGACACCTCACATAAAGCGCTATGATTACGCAGCCCTGAGGAGTTTTGAAGAGGTCTGTTTGTAAGGTGCTTAATGAGGTAATAACGGTGATCTACTGAACGTACAGTGGCAGCAGAGGAGGCCGTGATGGAGGTCTGCTGTGTATGCAGTGATAGGAGACTCTGAGTGCTCCGATTTGTGCTGTGAAGTGTGTGATGTATGTTAATGAATGTGTCTGTGCCGCAGCCTCCAGGCACTTTAGAGAACCCTCGGATCCAGGGTAGGGATTTGCATGGCCCGCATGTTGATATTGAAGTTACGCAACATCACATAGATGTTATTAGAGTGGGGAGGAATCTGTTTAGCTACTTTTTGCACTTTTGCATTTTTTTACGAAGATATACAGTATGTAGTATGTTAATTAACTTTTAGATTAATTTGTGGTTAACAATTTACTGTTGTGGCGTCACGGTGGCGCAGTGGGTAGCACGATTGCCTCACAGCAAGAAGGTCGCTGGTTCGAGCCTCGGCAGGGTCAGTTGGCATTTCTGTGTGGAGTTTGCATGTTCTCCCCATGTTCACGTGGGTTTCCTCCGGGTGCTCTGGTTTCCCCCACAAGTCAAAAGACATGCATTATAGGTGAATTGGGTAACCTAAATTGTCCATAGTGTATGTGTGTGAATGAGTGTGTATGGATGTTTCCCAGTAATGGGTTGCAGCTGGAAGGGCACTCGCTGCGTAAAACATATGCTGGATAAGTTGGCGGTTCATTCCGCTGTGGCGACCCCAGATTATTAAAGAGACTAAGCGAAAAAGAAAATGAATGAATGAATTATATTATATTATATTATATTATATTATATTATATTATATTATATTATATTATATTATATTATATTATATTATATATTATTTTATAACAATTGTTTTTATTTTATATTTTTTTATATATTAGTGTATAGAATCGGTAAAAAAACTATTCTGATTCTGATATTTATATATCAATATGTACTTAATTTATTTTAGTTATCATTTTGATTTTGTTTTGAAAATCCATCAACTGCGACACATGGAGTTGTGGCTATATAAAAATAATTATTTTTCAACACATTTCTAAAAATAATAGTTTTAATAGCAAATTCCTAATAACTTATTTTTTTTCTTTTTGCCATGATGACTATATTTATATTTTACTGGATATCTGTCAAGATACTAGTATTCAGCTTAAAGTGCAATTTAAAGGCTTAACAAGGTTAATTAGGTTAATTGGCAAGTTCGGGTAATTAGGCAAGTCAATGTATAATGATGGTTTGTTCTGTAGACAATAGAAAAATATATATATTGCTTGAGGGAGCTAATAATAATGACCTTAAAATGTTTTTTAAAATTTTTTAAAACGGCTTTTATTCTAGCCGAAATAAAAACAAATAGACTTTCGCCAGAAGAAAAAATATTATAGGAAATACTGTGGAAAACTCCTTGCTCTGTTTAACATTAATTGGGAAATATTTGAAAAAGTAAAAAAAAAAGGTGGGCTAACAATTTTGACTTCAACTATATATACAGCGTAATATTTACAGCAAGTCTATATGTGAGTCACAAACACACACACACATTTATGCTTTTACGCTAAAGTAAATTATGCATAAGTTATCCTAGAAGGAAGAAAGAGTGGGAAGGAGGCTTTTGTTCCATGTAGCGTTGAGCTATATAATTCAGCGTTACCTTAGCAGAATCCTCTCACATTGTAATGCCAAATTTACTGTATAGTAAGGCGTAAAATAAAATAATAAAAATAAGGCGTGAAAACATGTCACTTATTTTATCCACTCACTCACTCACTCACTCACTCACTCACTCACTCACTCACTCACTCACTCACTCACTCACTCACTCACTCACTCACTCACTCACTCACTCATTCATTCATCCATTTTCCTTCAGTTTAGTCCCTTAGTCGCCGCAGCAGAATGAACCGCCATTCCATTTGATAGTACTAACCACTGAGCCGCCGTTCCATTTATTTATTTATTTATTTATTTATTTATTTTGTGAAGTCATTAAAACATGTTTGCGTTATTATAAGTTTGAGTGTTATTATAACAAGTTAGTGTTATTTTTTTTTTTGTAACACATTCATCATTATCAATATATCTTACACACTTTTTCGGGGGAAATTTTTTGATGAAACACTGCAGTGAAAATATACACAAGTTTATGAAAAGTTTAAAATAGAAAAAAAAATGAAATCAGGCTTTGCGGCGGAACAAATGCAGACATCTGCAAAGGAGATGGGATATGACGCAATACTTGTTTTATCTTAATTAATGCTGCATCATTGGAATCAAAATCTAAATTGAATTTTAAATAATTGCACAACCCTTGCATATACACATATGTCTGTGGATATATTATAAAAACAATTAAGAACATAACTCTGAAGTCTCAGCCATTCTTGAAAAGCATCTTGAGCTTTATGTGATACCATGTAAATATGTTCATGAGGTAATGCAGCTCTGCATATCTTTGGTTTCAGATGTACAGTAACTTAGCTGTCAGTTTGCCTTTACTCTCTGGTTGTCCCAGGAGGAGCGGCGGCTCTTGAGGATGTGGTGACAGAGAAGAAGATGCTCTGACATGCTCTAACATGGCTCAGGGATCTCTTTTGACAGGCTGTGAATAGAAACATTTAGCGGTGTAATTTGCAAAGACTTCTTAAGCTGCCGCCTGCCCACTTACCACTACATTGGGGTCGGGCATTTGTCCTTAAAAAAGACTCCTAATGTATTGCACCGACGCATGTGACGCATGAAATAGCATTTTACAGCAGTAATTTCACCTGTCACTCTCACCTCAGTGGGATCCTTTGGTGCCCGTGTCATCTAGATGGAAAACTGTGAACATTTAAAAAGCATTATGTCTCTGACTTGACATTGGTGTAACATTCATTTTTCACTCGCTATCTTTTATTTTGGTCAAGTCTTTTCCCAAGTTTTATGGTTTTAATTAGACCACTATCCAGAACTATATAAGTTCTTGGAACCAATGTTGGTGAAAGTTACTTTTGAAAGTAATGCATTACAATATTGAGTTACTCCCCCAAAAATAACTAGTTGCGTTACTTTTAAGTTACTTTAAATAACCTTCATTTACCTAAAAAAAAACACACAAAAAAGGAATGTGGGATTATGTTATCTCCTGAGAACTTCCTGACCCAGAGCTCTACATGCTGTAAATACATATTAATGACAGTTTAAAGCAATGTGTTTGCTACTTTTGTACTTTTTATCTTATTAAAAAGTAAAATCACTGTCCATTCAGATAATCCTCTTTTACTTTTACTTTATTGAGAATATTTTCATTGCAGAAATGTAAGGCTCTGCCATCTTCATTTCTGTCTGTTCCTGCATTCTCTGATTGCGTGCAGGATTCAACGTGACTACATTTAATTCAGCAATTTATTATTTTTAAAGGTGAATTAACTAAACTAAAAGTAACTCTTATAATTTTTTTAAAAAAGTAATTCAAATATTATTAGTTAGTTTTTAAAAGTAATGCATTACTTTACTCGTTACGTAATTCACGTTATTTGTAATACGTTATCCAAACACTGCTTGAAACTATGCTTTTGGAAAGTAATAACATTTAATAATTATAATAAAAATTATAATAAGCTGGATGGGCATCCGCTGTGTAAAACATATGCTGGATAAGTTGGCTGTTCATTCTGCTGTGGTGTGACCCCTGATGAATAAAGGGACTAAGCTGAAGGAAAATGAATGAATGAATAATTATAATAAAGCATATTTACTTTTAACTCTGATAATAAGAGAAGTTTCTTGAGACATAATGATAACAAAAAGTAATGACTACTTAAAATGCAAAAACATAAATGTTTAACCCCACCGGGTTGCGAAAGAGTTTCTGCCGGGCTGCAAGATTGCAAAATTACTCTATGTAAGATTTCACTTTACTGTGCGTTACCACATTAAGAACCAATATCCATATCTGTACACATCGCAGACCAGACATGAGAAGTGCCTACTACTAGATTTCTAAACATTTCTAAACGTTTTCCACAATGGTACGAATCACCCTTCTTTTTAATCAGTTACCACAGCATGAGTGGGGAAAAAACATCTCTCCCTATTATGGTGTGTTGTATTCGTTTGTTTTAGTTTGTTGTTGCATGCAAAATACATCACCTAACACAACACTCCCCATTCTCCGTCGGCAAAAAGTTATTTACAATTAACCAGTCCATGCCAAATTGCAGACCCCTGATATTGACCCTTATTCTTCACATACTGTACGTGTGCAGCCATTGGAAACTTTTTTGGCTCGAGACTCCCAGTCTCATTCACTTCCATTGATTTTTAGACGTTAAAAACAGCTCGTTATGCTGCTTGATGTTGCAAACTGATATTTTATTATTATGTTATTCTACTTTTGATGTATAGTCGTGAACACTTGTTTGAAGAGCAAGTAGTTTGACGGTTTTCTGTCATTTATTATTCCTAGTCGTTTCTCCCATAGGCAACTGAATTGGGAGTTCTAAACAATGGAAAGAAACGGGCACTCTTCCGAATTGCAAAAAAAGGTCAATAGAGTATTAGTTTGTACTCTATTTTTTTAATTAGCACATAGTGTATATTTTATATAAAAATAATAATAAACTTAATGACCCCACACTTTTGAGCTGAAGCATAGCTGTATTTTATCATATTGCTGCTGTTTTCATTTTCAAGCATTCATTCCTCATTAAGCTACAAAGCTTTACTGTGATTATTATTTCTATCGACTAAAATAAACTTATTTTTGTGGAATGGAGAAAAAAAATTTACCTTTGAGAAAATGTATGATGACTGACTTGATGAATCTCTCTCATATTTTCATTCTGGTAGCTTTAGTTAAGCAGTCATCAGCAGTAAATCATGTATTACGATGCAGATTCTTATAAGGTTACAGTCCATTGGCATGTATTTATATGCCAAAATGTGCTCCTACTCTCATTTGGCACAGCTTTCAATCTTTCTAAAAGCTTTTTCTACCACACAGGATCATTAAATAAGCATGAAAATATGTATGCATAAATTAGACCTGCATAGCTAAATAATATTCATGTTGTTTTTTTTTTTTTTTTTTTGCAAGCTTGGACAATTATGCAGCTAACCTATTTTCAGTCCCTCACAGCTCAGTGTAAGACAACTAAGAGAGTACAGAATAAACTCAGTTCTTGAAAGACTCAGTCAAGTACCAAAGCTTTGACTTCTCTCTTCTTTTCCGCTGTCAGCATTTTGAAGATGAGCCCGTCTGTCAAGGGTTTAGCGTTCTTTGTATTTCAGACTTGATTTAAGCCAGAGGATTAACGTTGTCACCTCGCAGGCTGTTTAAGAGGAGGAAGAAAGCATTCTGGATTTAACATGCAACATGCTTTGGAAAATAACTTCATCTTGAGAATAATCAGCACCCTCACAGCAAACCTCAGCAACTCTGTTGACTTAGACATGCTTATGATATGAACAGCCAGGTGGTCTTTATCAGAAAATAAACCCAGCAGGGTGATCAGCACTCCGACATGAAGCTACTTTGCACATTATGAAATCTCTTGCTTTAATTGAGCATCTATAAAATGTTTTGTGCTCAACAAATGAATACTTTTATTCAGAATGCTTGCATTAAATGGCCCCTATTGTACTTTTTATCTGAGGTTTCTAAGTTTCAAATCAAAATAATTGTTTTTATTATACCATGGTCCATGCAAATGCATTTTTAAGTGAAACCAAGTCAATTGTTATTCTTTAAGGCAGGGGTGTCCAAACACAATCCTGGAGGGCCGGTGTCCTGGAGAGTTTAACTCCAACCCTAATCAAACACATCTGAAGCAGCTAATCAACTGCTTTTACAAGATATACTAGAAACTTCCTGGACACCCCTGCTTTATTGGAACAATTAATTCATGCAAGTTAAGTTTTTTTTTTATTTATTTATTTATTTTTTATTTTTGATCTTCAAAGACTGACCAATTGCTTCTGCATTTGGAGTGGTGGTCCTTCCCTTTTGACCTCAGTTTGACAATATTATTAACCATGCCCCTCTTACCTCTTACCGTTATTTTGCTATTTGGGGTAAAATGTTGCTCTGATAACCTGATAGTTTTGCCAACGGGTGAGGAAGTGTTGTTCTGTTGTTCTGGGCGGATCTGTCTCTCTCTGGGTTGCCAGTTTTGTCTGTATCGGCCCATCTCTACAGTCAGACTGTGGTTACTTAACATACTGTTCTTTCTCTCTCTCTCTCTCTCTCTCTCTCTCTCTCTCTCTCTCTCTCTCTCCCTCCCTCTCTCTCCCCCACAACCTACATTTTATTTGCTTTTATAGAATATATATGGAATTATTTTCATAATTAAAAATTCTTATATTAGAGTATTTTAAATCATTTATATTTTTCTTTTGGATAATTTCTCTCTAAAGCTTTCATTAAAATCCTTTCCATATTTCAATTACACCTCTTTTTTTCTCTAATGATGTATTTTTGGTGTAAGGGTGAGACAACCTGTCACTTACATAAGTTCAACCAATAGAAAACCAAACCATCCAATCAGTGCTCAATAGACAACACTCGATGGTCTTCTTATATATTTAAGAAACTGTTTCGCTTTTATAAACATCACAATAAGAAATAATACATTTCTTTTTCTATCTTCATTGAAGTAATTTATGTCATTTATGCTCTGCTGAAATCTTTAAAAAGTTGCACAAATAATAGCTGGTCCACACTCAGCATCTTTCAACATGGTTGTAGATAAAAGGTAATAATGTTGTACATGTTGTAGATATTGTTTTTACATATAGCGATAATTTCGCTTCATAAGACCTCAATGCGTCACTTACTGTATCTTGCACGCCTATACTGTACGATGGCCTGAAGTTGATTAAATTAACATCAAATCTGGATTTTTGGCCGAACTACACCCTTAATCCGACATATGATAAAACATTTTAACATCAACAGAATAGCACACTTTCGCTTTTTCAGACTAATTACATTTGAGAAGCAATCCTCATTTTTTGCAATTCCATTTGGTGCCAGTAAAAGTGACACGCTTCATCTCCAGCGTGACCTTAAGTGTTTTAACATGTGTTTATCTGTGTTGAGCAATCAGAATGATGGAGGGGGTTTGTGTGCATGAGCGAGAGTGCATGACTCATTGCTTCAGCAGGGGCAGCCTCTGGGAGGAGATATATTTGTGTTTGCTAAAGTGTTTTGGCTTCAGTGCAGCTCGTCTCTCTCTCGTCCTGTCCAAGGTTTCAGCCTAGGAATCCTTTTTGTCCATTGCGTCTTTCTGCGTCTATTTCGGGCGTGCCTGAACATCAGGTCACAGCAAGTGAAGTTTTCTCAGGTGAAAAGTCCCTATACCCCCTCTGAAAGTGGCCTCGGACAGAGTACGCATCACATAAAAGCTATTTTGGTAGCTATAGCTGTAGTTCCCAGTGGCTGATTTGAGAATTCAGTCGCCTCCGTTCTTTCTCTCACCTCCTCTCCTCTTCCACCCCCTCAGTCTTCTGCCTCTCTCTTGTCACCCCCTCATTCTCTCCTTCCTTCTCTCCTTCGTTTTCTTGTGAGCTCATCTATACTGTAAAGCTGCTAACCACAGAACAACTAGTTTCCCTGGTAACAGGGAGGCTGGCACCAAAAATATATTCTCTAAAGCATTTCAGATGCCTCCCACTGCATGCTGGCGCTCGCCCGCGCTTCACAACACCACCCTGCTCCGAACTGGCACTCTGATTTACACACTCGCACACATTCACACACACTCCCCAGTGTTCCTCAGCTGGATATTAGAACATTCCTCACTGTTCAGGACAGACGAGGACATTTTGAAGAGTGCACTGAATTCAGTAACAGATGTGGTGACCCTATAGTTTTTAACCAAAATCTACATCTTAAATATTTTTGTAGAGTAGGGATGATAAGCTTTTGAGTCTCTTATACTCACCAAGATTATATATGTTTAATTTAAAATGCATAAATAGTAAAATTGTGTAATATTGCGAAAATATTGTTTAAAATTCTGTTTTAGATATATTATATAAATACTTTGAAATGTGATTTATTGATGTGTGAAATTTGTATATTTTGGAATTTCTATCAGTTTAATAAATGATGATGATGATGATGATGATGATGAT
>CAIGQW010034901.1:3083500-3103414 GCA_903798125.1 Danio choprae
TTCTTTCTTTCTTTCTTTCTTTCTTTCTTTCTTTCTTTCTTTCTTTCTTTCTTTCTTTCTTTCTTTTATTATCCCCCTTAAGCAATATTGTTTTTTGATTGTCTACAGAACAAACCATCATTATACAATGATTTGTCTAATTTCCCTAACTTGCCTAATTAACCTAATTAAGCATTTAAATTGCACTTTAAACTGAATACTACACTACCTGACAAAAGTCTTGTTGCCTATCCAAGTTTTAGGAACAACAAATAATAACTTGACTTCTAGTTAATCATTTGGTATCAGAAGTGGCTTATATGTAAGACAAAGGCCTCTAGATTACGCTTATTTTACCAAAAGAAAATATGATCTTGCCTTGATTTTTAATTATTTATTTAGGACAGTAAGGTCTGACTAAAAGTCTTGTCACTTAACAGAAATAATCTACAGTATAGAATATAAAGTCATGGTGCAGTGGAAAAAGAATTAATATTGCGTATCACTCCCATGAGCTTGGACGACTGCATCCATACATCTCTGCAATGACTCAAATAACTTAATAAAGTCACCTGGAATAGCAAAGAAAGTGTTCTTGCAGGACTCCCAGAGTTCATAAAGATTCTTTGGATTCATCTTCAATGCCTCCTCCTTCATCTTACCCCAGACATGCCCAATAATGTTCATGTCTGGTGACTGGGCTGGTCAATCCTGGAGTACCTTGACCTTCTTTGCTTTCAGGAATTTTGATGTGGACGCTGAAGTATGAGAAGGAGCGCTATCCTGCTGAAGAAATTGACCTCTCCTGTGGTTTGTAATGTAATGGGCAACATAAATGTCTTGATACCTCAGGCTGTTGATCTTGCCATCCACTCTGCAGATCTCTCGCAAGTCCCCATACTGAATGTAACCCCATATCATGATTTTTTTTTTCTTAACCAAACTTGACAGATTTCTGTGAGAAGCTTGGGTCCATCCGGGTTCCAATAATTCTTCTGCAGTATTTGTGATGACTGGGATGCAGTTCAACAGATGATTCATTCATTCATTCATTTTCATTTCGGCTTAGTCCCTTTATTAATCTGGGGTCGCCACAGCGGAATGAACCGCCAATTTATCCAGCATATGTTTTACGCAGCGGATGCCCTTCCAGCTGCAACCCATCTCTGGGAAACATCCATACACACTCATTCACACTCATACACTACGGACAGTTTAGCTTACCCAATTCACCTGTACCGGATGTCTTTGGACTTGTGGGGGAAACCGGAGCACCCGGAGGAAACCCACACCAACACAGGGAGAACATGCACACTCCACACCGAAACGCCGACTGACCCAGCCGAGGCTCGAACCAGCAACCTTCTTGCTGTGAGGCGAACGTGCTACCCACTGTGCCACTGTTAGGCCCTTCAACAGATGATTCATCGGAAAAATCTACCTTCTGCCACTTTTCCAAATGATCAACTAGAAGTCAAGTTATTATTTGTTGCTCTTACAACTGGGATCGATAACTTTTTTTAGGTAGTGTAGTATCTTGAAAAATATCTAGGAAAATATTATGTACTGTTATCATGGCAAAGTTAAAAGAAATCAGTCATTATTCATTAGTTATTAAAACTATTACGTTTAGAAATGTGTTCCATTAAACAGAAATTTCCATTGAACAGAAATTGTAGAAAAAAAAAAAATATATATATATACAGGGGGGCTAATAATTCAGGAGAGCTAATAATTCTGACTTTAACTGTATGGTAGTCTTTCCCTGAAACCCAAACTTCCTTCAAATAGAGTATCAATATGCAGCTTTCTCATTCTATGAGATCGTAGACACCCTAAACATAGCGCAGCTTGGTGTTTCTGCACTGGATCTGTGAGTGTGCATTTTCTACAGAAGATATTTCTCCGCCACTGGCTGTTATGGAGTCTGAGAGCTGCTATTAGCCTGGACTGGATAATTGCAGGTAATGACAGTATGGAAAGAACAAGTCAGGGGCAACAAGAGCTGCTTACAGCATTTGAGAGAGCGAGACAATAGCAGCTTTTAAAAGAAAGGTGAGGCGGTTGCACGACCCGCTGCTGCGTGGAAACCCTGGGGACCACCTTTTCTCACCCACCTGTCATTATTTTATATTAACTTCATTTATCTTGGCTTTTGCATACAATAGCAGCAGTTCAAAACACAGTTTGTGTACTGCATGTTTCACCATAGCAATGAAAACAGCGGGTGGCATTGCAAGATCACATTGTATTACTTTTATGGTCATTATTTTTTTATATGAACAGCAAAACGAAGGCATTCATGTCTGAATTGAAATTGGGAATGTGTGTGTGTGTGTGTGTGTGTGTGTGTGTGTGTGTGTGTGTGTGTGTGTGTGCATTAGAATAAAGTTGTAAACTCTCGTATATGTCTGCTATATTAGACTGCCAGCTGATGATCCAGCTTGGAAAGCTTGCCTGGAGTTGGTTGACTTCTAGAATAGAATGCCTCTCACTTTTGACTTTTAAGAAACTAGTAACCACTTTGGTTAGTTTTAAGACATCATGGGAATATACTATATATTTGTTTGATTTTATTAACATATTTAAATAGCAGGATTGATTAGATTGATCACGTGACAGAAAATACATTTAAAATATAAAAAAAGATTGATAATTATTTGAACTTTCCACTAAAATAGCTTCCACAAATATATGAAGCAATATATAACCACTTTTAAACATTAATGATACAACAATATATAGGATATTATTTAATTCTGAAATGTGTATATGAAAAAAAGAAAGCTGTTATTTAAATAGAAAATTTAAATAGTAAAAAATGATTACAATACAGAGTTACTTAATTTAGTTTAACACCTTTTTTTTGGTAATGTGCACAAAAATGGAGAGAATCTTGCAGAAAACATTGGTCTGGGTCTGTTATCTGGAAGTCTGTGTGTTATCAATGTTTTGGAAAAGTGGGATACATCATAATGCATGAACTGAGCATAAAATCATACATTTAATAATGCTAATCTGTAATGTTTGGATATTCTGTGCGTGCATGCGTGTGTGTATATGTATGTGGAGTTATATCATTCGAGAGAATCTGTATGAGTGACTCAAGCAACCTGAGCTCCTGAAATGTTGTTGTTTTTCACACAGAATAGAGAATTTCAACTCCATAGAGTGGATATGTATACTCTGACGTGTCTGACATGCTGCAATATGAATGTTTTTAATTGTAACTATTCTCTTTTCCCTTTTTCCTTTATTTACAGTGCATGTACTTACAGCGTACCGAAGAGAGCACTAGATAATATGTAGTAACTTGTGGTTTAAGGGTAGGATCAGAGTTAGTACTTGGTTATTATTACCCAGCTATTGTAATTGCTACAATAAGAACAAACTAAGCAGACCACTATTTTAAAGTCATGATACTAGTGTGGCATGCATTTTATAAGAACAGCACTTTCTACTGTTTGATCTATGAGAATGGCTCCACAGGCTCCACTTTTTAAATGATTTTGCATGCCATTGAACTATGCAAGAAAGTGGTTGTGTGAGATGTTTTTTTTTTTCTAACAGCACTTTTGAAGAATTTAATTGGTTCTAAGTACTATGAGAATTATTAATTTTTTGCTCCCTCTGTTGTCAATTAGAAATCAAAAATAATACATTTGAGTTTGGAAACATATACTGAACCAGCTGCTTTAAAATTAAGGCAAAATTGTTGGTTTTTAAACTTTAAATGGGTTGTAAATTGCATTTTGTTCTGTATTCTCTCTCTCTCTCTCTCTCTCTCTCTCTCTCTCTCTCTCTCTCTCTCTGTCTCTCTCTCTGTGTGTGTGCGCGTGCGCACGTGCCTGTGTCTGGTTGTACTTTTTGTTTTTTAAAGCTTCTTCCCTTGTAATTTGTGTGCAGCAGGTGAATGATTATTTTTGAAATGTTGGGTTTCAGTAAATTTTCTATTTTCGAAGAAATTAAAAAATGTTTTGCTCATCAATGATGGATTGAATTAATTAAAAGTGACAGCAAAAACATTAATAATGTTAATGTCTTCAGATTTCTATATCCTCTTTACTTAAGCGCCCCATTGATTTTCGTTACATTTTACATTTGCATTAGTAAAGTATTTAATGTCACACAATAGTGTACAATAAAGTACAACCCCTGTCAAAAAGTATGGAATCACCACTCCAAGTGCAACAAAGCTATTTTCATTACAACAATCAAACCTTCTTTCTGTGTGAAACACTATCAAACAAACAAAAAAGAACACTGTAGTCAATTACAACTGTTTTTACAGATGTAACAGAGGAAACAAATATGAAACCAAACAAATTTGAGGAAAATACATACATTGTTTACCCATAGTGTTTACATGGTCATAAAAAACATGGTCATACAGCAAGTAATACAACAAGCATTTAGCTTGGGCTAGCTTTTGTAGCTGGACATTGCTTTACAATGCCTTTGATGGGTGAACATTAGCCAGTGGGGGAGTGTCTTTTGTCTCTCCAGGTGTGAATTATTCATGACCATTGTCACTCCCACGCATACAGCTGAGCTGACCCAAAATAGACTTTACAAAATGTAAATCATTGTAATGTTGTTGTTTTTTTGAATGAGAGAACAGAATAATGTTCGCGTAATTGTGAAGTTAATATTCTAGCCTACAAGACTAGTTACTCAAAAGTCTTATTCAGGCCCATTCAGTGTGCTTTGTTGGACCTTATTTCAGCTACATTTGTTTCCTCCAAAACCCACTAACCACGCATAATATTTTTTTCCTAAAAAACACAAGCATGTACATCAATATTTGTCACATATTATTGTAGCACAGTTTGTGATGAATGCAAAAAAAAATACATGTTGACCAATACTATGTAATAAATAGCTGAAATAGGCACAAATATCAGGGCATGTCAAAACATCTTAGGGGCTCCAAAATCACATCAGAACCCAGAGAGTTATACTGAATACTGTACTTTACCCTTCCACTTATTGTAGATTAAAAATCCCCAAAATTAACTACCTTTTAAAAATCATAATTATAAACAGCACAAATGGCCATCAAATTTTAATGATGTCAAAGGATTTTAATTAATTAATTCATTTGATACTTTTACCTTGGTGAGACTTCTTACAAAAACATACAAATATGTACTGACCCCAAACTTCATGTGTGTGTGCAGCTATTTAAATGATTCAGCTGTAATGACTGTGATTGGTTGGTCACAGTTGCGCTCCTGTGTGTGTGTGTGTATGTTTACAGAACAGGCCTCCAGCGGTACAGGGCTCCCAGCACCAAAGCCACTCTCCAGCATGTATGAACCCGGCCCTGATGAGCTCCCCCTGGGTGAGACAGAAACACGGGGGCCGCGCCATACCAAATCCTCTCTGTCTCTCCGCAACTGATTCGCCACAATCTGTTACGTCTTCATCTTACACGCTGCTGCTTTCAGAAACATCCCATGCTCGACTGAAACAGATGGCTGTTCTGCTTAGATCGCATGCAGATGCAAACATTAAAACTTGTTTCTCTCTAGATTCGGATTGTGTCACCAGCAGTGCTTTGCTTTGTTGCGTGCGCATGCGGTCGCTTTTAGAAAATATATCAATCTTCATTATTCATCATGATTTTTCCATCATTATCACTTCTCACAATAATGAACTATCAACGTTTTTTTTGGCTTTTTCATCAGGGTTCAAACCTCATTGGCTGAATGTCCTGCTTTCTATTGCATTGTAGTCTTTTTGCAGTTTTTAATTTAGATTATTTTTCTTCTGCTTTCTTCCTAATTATTTTTTTCATGTTTTCTAATATAGTACCGGTATCAGGATGATGATTCCCCTCCTCCTGAACATGGCTTTCCTCGACTCACCAATGAAGTTCGAGCACCGGAGTTGGTACATGTGTCGGAGAAAAACCTCTCCGAAATCGAGAATGTGCATGGCTATGTTTCCCACTCTCACATTTCACCGCTTAAGGTAAGTCATCTTTTTTTTTTTTTTAACCATCTTATGAGTTACATGATGGCCTTCTTTATATTGTCTTTATATTGGCCTTCTATATATATCTCTTTTGCCTCTCCTTTTTTCGTTTGTCAGTGTTTGTCAGTGTTTGTCTGGTTGCTTTTATTTTCATGAGTGTGTGTCATTACATTTCATTATATTTCAGTACATGTATTCACTCCTCATTCATATACTACTGCATTACAAATGTAGTGTTGTAATATGACTTCTTAACGCTAGATGGAGCTCAGTTGTTAGTTTTAAAGCAGGGTGTATAGTGGAATGGCTCTGTTTTTTACTCTGATTAGATTTTATTACTTCTAATATTTAAATACATATCGCATTTTATTTTTTGGTACATTTATCTAGCACGGTAAAATATAATATATATTATATATATATATTACTGTTTTAGAAGGTTCACTTTTTTATTTGTTTTAATTGTGAGAATATGGAAGAAAAAAATGTGAAAAAATTGAATGGTAATGTATTTTAAAAATAAATAATAATAATAATAATAATAATAATAATAATAATAATAATAATAATAATAATAATATTATTATTATTATTATTATTATTATTATTATTATTATTATTACTATTATTATCATTATTATTATTATTATTATTATTATTATTATTATTATTATTATTATTATTATTATTTATTTATTTAAAAATGCTTAAAATTAATATGTAGTTTTTAATAAATTCAGTTGTTTATGGCAGTGTTGCTTTAATATCACTGACTGAATATTGCAATTTTTAATTCTTAAATTCGATTTTTTTAATTTTCTGTTTTAATTTCAAAGAGTTAGTCATTTGTTTTTTTTAGTATTTATATATTTTTTATTGTTTATATAGTTTAAATTAAGTTCTTCAATATGGACATTTTAATAATTATGTAATTAAGAAACTCAGATTTTTATTTAAACTAATTAATTAAATTAATCATAATTTTCTCACACTTTTATTATCTAAAAAATGCAAGTAAAACATCAGATGTGTGCCTCTTTTCAAATCATGAAAAAGCCAAATTAAGAATGTGGGGGTTTTTTTATCCCACAACTACAAGCTTCTTTTATTTTTCTGAACAGATATGGCCTTGCCAGAGTCACGCTCTCTGCCAGAGAGACATTAACAGCCTGTGCATCATCTGATTGTCTGCAGATGATTCAAAAGCTCTGTGCTTTTATTTGATCTGAGCGGGTCTATGATTTTATTCCAAAGTGTATGGGCCCATCTGAAGCATTAGGCTCATCAGGATTCTGCACTGTCATCTCTTGTGTAGACAGTGTATTAAGACCTCAATCTTTAGATTTCTCCGACAGCCATATTTCTCCCCCAGTCACAAAACAACCTCTGTCCTACAGACATGATTTCTCGGAGCTCAAAAATTGGGGGAAAAAAAATATACAGGGTGGCTAATAATTCAAGAGGGCTAATAGTTCTGACTTCAACTGTACATCGGACATACATTTTTAGTTGCATCTCACAATTTTTGCACCTTGAATGTTGCATTTTTAAGTTTGCGTGTCAGGTTAAATGCAGTTTTTAAAAAAAGCATATTGGCTTCTATGCCAGAGATGCCTGAACTAGGACCCCCGGGCCAAAGTTGGCCCATGGTAACCCTTGATTTGGCCCGCCATCCCATCTTAGAAGAGAGGGAGATTGATGAGGATAATTTCGAGATTATCAATTAAAATGGAATGTAACCCATTGTTTGTTTTATTGTTAAAAGCTAACTGAAATGTAATGTTTCAATTAAATTTGGTAAATTAATCTGATTTGGTTTAAATGTATATACTGTCACCCGACAATGCAGAGACTTTGGTGAGCAAGTCAAGTCAAAGGCAGATTTGGCTTGACTAGTGTATTCAGCATTGAACTTTCAGTGTTATAAATGTGATTGTTTATGTTTTGATTGCAATAAGTTATCATTTTAAAAGTTATACTGCATTAGTTAATACAAATCAAAGCAACATTTTTGTTAAAGCAACATTTACATTTATTTTGAAAGATTATGAAATAAATTAAGAAATTACCCATGGCAACTTTAATGTAATGTAGTTTGGTCTGGTAAATTTACCTTCGACCCATGGCTCTCAATGATATTTGGATTTTGGCCCTTCATACGAAAAAGTTTGGCTCCCCTTATCTTTCTGTTTAATTCTTGTCTGTCTAGCTCGAACTGGGCTCACATTTCAGGAGTTTCAGTATAATTTATGCCCAGTTTAGACCTCTCAATGATTATCTCGAACAGGATGTTCCAGATGATCAGAGTGAGGCATTTACAGAACCTCCTGTTATTGTGCCTTGGTTTGAAACATGTTGGATTTTAAATCAGAATGATTATGGCTATGATTATGAAAGTACTTCTTCAATAGGTAATACATGACCAGGAGTCAAGCATTTAAAAACTCCAGAATTCTGAACCTGTCTGATGTAGTTCCTAACTTTCTCAACATCATTCAAAAGCTTCATGACATTTACAGATGTTCCTGATTTACTGGATAAAAAGTAAGGATATTTTATTTTATTTCATTTTTTAATATATATATATATATATTATTTTTGTTTTATTGTATTTTTATTTTGTTAAATTTTTTTGTTTAATTTTAGTTTTATTTATTTATTTATTCATTTATTTGGCTTTTATGGGTATTCGCATCACAAAAAAGGGCTTTTTAATTGACAGTTGTTGATTCCACTATTTACTAATAGTGTTTCTGAATCAGTTTGAATCCTAAAAAGAAACAAAAAATACTTTTGCTGGAGTTCTTATTGAGGTTAATATTTCTATTTTAAATTGTTTCTGAAAACAGTGGTGTGTCTTAAGGGTCCAAAGTCATCTTAGGGTGTCAGAGCCAAACGTAACCCTAAAATCAATGCCTCATCTTACCATCTTTTTCATTTCTTTTCATGGCTCATGCAGTTTTTCTGCGTCTTCATACTCTCTCCTGCTGTCTTCTCAGCCTCTCTCTTCCCTCCTGAGTCCAGTCGACATTGCTGGTGACGTTCTTTTTGTATTTTCTCACCTGCAGCCTGCGCTGGTTACCCGGTTTGATCTAACATACCCGGGGGTGACCGCAGCAAACTACCTGGCAAGTTTGTGATCTTCATTCTGAATGTGTCTGTTTTCCCCGTTGTTTTTGTTGTTGATGTTTTCGTTGTTGTTGTGGTTCATCCGTACTCAGGAACATTACGTCTGTGCCAATGTTCCGACTCCGTTGTGACATCCGCATGAAATTCTTCACAGGGTCTGACAAACAAGTCTGGAAACAAAAGCTCCCTTTGAAGAAACCCATTTGTGCAGTGAAATCACATTTGTTTTCTTCAAACATGGTTGATTCGAATGAAATCAGTTGATGTGCTGTTTGTCTTTTTGATTATTCACCTGCGGTGAATATGTTGTCCAGTATGATTGCTGATGATGGTGTTTATTGCATTTGAGGTACACAGACATTGAAAGAAGGCCTGTGACTGACAGAGCAGCTCACTGTTCATGATATATGACATTCTGGAAGAACATTCTAAATATTGCATTGAAAGTGGGAGGTTATATCAAGCATCTTGGTATTTTGCTTTTAGATGGTCTCTGTATGATGGCATATTAAACAGCAGCTGAACTGCTTTGTTTACTTTGGCAACTAAGGGAAACACTGTTATTCCTGCAGTTCTTTAAAGACTGTTGCTGCGTCTGAAATCGCTTCCTGCTCAGTAGATACTACATTTGATTTTGAATTTACTACACGACCGTTAGAGAAGTGTGTTCTATATAGTATGAATGGAACTCGAAAGTACTACATCCGCCAACTGTCATGATTTTGTGACCTACTCATGTCAGTTGCGTCGCTTCACTCCCATTTATGAATTCTCTCGCGTGGCATCATGGCATAGTGTAGCATCCATCGGATGCTCACTTCAGAATCTCGCCAGAAGTAGTAGGTCATCCGGGTACTTCTCTCATGCTGTTTTTAGAATACTATAGATTCGGATGACTACTCGGCTTGCATAGTGTTTCGTACTATGACGTACTATATAGTATGGAAATATGTGATTTTGGATACAGCATGTGTAAAAAAAACGCACATTGTCATTCTTTAGGTGAACAATTAATCTAGTTATAATTTAGGCCATAAATTTAATCATAAAAATAGGTGGATTGAAACATAGGTATTGTAATACAGTTAGTAACTCTTGAGTTAGCAACAGTAACTGTAGGGAGGCGGGGCTTACCAAGAGGTCAATTATAGTGCAATAGTTTTCTCTAATTTTAAATAGATGATACTGTAAGTATCGGAATCAGCAAATTTGCAGTGTCAGCCATGAAAAATCAAGATTGGTGCATCACTACGAAGAATTCAGTGGGTTTGTTAGTGTGTGTTTGTATATGTGTGTGTGTGTGTGTGTGTGCGCGTGTGTGCGTGCGTATGTGCGTGTGTGTGTGCGTGTGTGTGTGTGTGTGTGTAAGAGAGAGAGAGAGAGAGAGAGAGAGAGAGAGAGAGAGAGAGAGAGAGAGAGAGAGAGAGAGAAAGAAAGAGAGAGAAAGAATGTACAAGATGTACCAGATCTCATATTAGCAGTCAGTGATGTTGCACAGTCTGTATGGCAGGTACAGTTTGTGTCACACTTCTGGTATCACCACACCTTATCAGGCCTTCCAGGACTTTTTAGATGTACACACACACACACACACACACACACACACACACACACACACACACACACTTCAGCTATGCTCTCTGGCTCTTCAGTCTGTCAGTTGTGCTAATGCTACAGTCTCAGTAGACCATCACCATGACAGCCCGTCATCTCTTAAGTCTTTTCACTCACGCCAGAGACACTCAAGCGAAAATTAGCTAACAGCTTCAATGTCTAGATCCATCACACCTAAAGATTAAACTTAAAGAAACTATACCTTTTAATTATATTTTTATATAAACTATGCAATTATGCAAATTGTTAAAAAATAATATTTTCACAAAAATGTAAATATCTGTAGCAATATTTTATATCTAAAAGCATGTTATTAATATAAAATTATTAACAATTTTCAATATTGATCTTTCTGCTGTTTAATATGTTTTTTTGTTCATATTTTCATTTTGTATAATGTTTAACACGTTTATTATTATAATTTATTATAATACAACATTATATAATATAATTCTGGAAAAATTTATTTAAAAAATAAGAAACTTCAACTGTACAATTCAACTGTACAGTCTTGGGAAACATCCATACACACTCATTCACCCATATACACTACAATTTAGCCAATTCACCTATAGCGCATGTCTTTGGACTTGTGGGGAAAAACCGGAGGACCCAGAGGAAACCCACGCCAACATGGGGAGAACATGCAAACTGACCAAGAAATGCCAACTGACCCAGCCGAGGCTCGAACCAGCGACCTTCTTGCTGTGAGGCGACAGCGCTAGCCACTGCGCCACTGCGCTGCCCACCTTTCAATGATCAATTCATTTTATATTTTATTATTAGAACAGTCCAATAGTGTTTTAATAGTGTTACATAAATCAGTATTTCATTATTTAAAATGTAAATGTTCATTTGTAAATGTAAATGATAATTTAAAAAGATTAATCTATTATTGTTTAATTTGTCAGACCTGAACTTTTATATGCCAGATTTACTTACATGCATACTCTATGTTTCCATTTCCCTCATTCATGTGCTTTGAATGGAGGTGAATGGAAAACATATAAAAAGTATTTAAAAGTATAGTATGACGGTGCCTTTAGCCTCATGCGGTACATTTTCATCATTTAATGAATGTTGTGCATACGTAATGGTTAGAGCTTTTGAAAAACACTAAGCGCAGTCTGATTAGCTGGATTTATTAGTAGCAAGTAAATAACATACCCTTGAGCACAACTGTGTTTTCTTTTTGCTCTTAGGGTTGCATCAGATTTTTGATTTATTCATCTACAAATTGCACTTGGTTGTTTTCTATTTTAAAGCAAAACACTGCAGGCAAAACATTGTTTTTTCATGCACCTTTGAATTTGGAGATTTGGGGATTTTTGGCTTTTTATGAATTGTTTTTTTATTTTGTTTTTTAGTCTAATGTAAGGAAAACATACAATATTAAGTGATTGTTTTGTTGGACTTTATCAATTTGTATCTGCGGATTTCATTTACAATTTATAAAGGCTGTTTTCCAAAAAATATTTTCAAAGAGTTTTTTTCCTCCACTGATAAATTTCTGCTTCAGCAGCACTTACGGACACCAAGCTTCACAGTTATACTGTACATACATACAGGGGTTGGACAAAGAAATTGTGACAGTGACCAATTTATGCTGTATTTGCCGCAAAAGGAGGCCCTTCACCATACTAATGAATTACCAGGCATTTCAGTTTCATTGTCCAACCCCATATATATACGATGTTTATACAATGTTTTATTCAACAAAGTTGGCGAAGGTGTTTTAGAAAACATTTTGCACATCTCAAAGCAACATTCAACAAAGGCAGTATGGGGATTTTATTCATTCATTTTCCTTCAGCTTAGTCCCTTTATTCATCAGGGGTCGCCACAGCGAAATGAATCGCCAAGTTATCCAGCATATGTTTTACACAGCGGATGCTCTTTCAGCTGCAACCCAGTACTGGGAAACATCCATACACACTCATTCACACGCATACACTTCGACCAATTTAGCTTATTCAATTCACCTATAGCGTGCATCTTTGGACTGCGGGGGAAACCGGAGCACCTGGAGGAAACCCACGCGAATACAGGGAGAACATGCAAACTCCAGACAGAAATGCCAACTGACCCAGCCAGGACTCGAACCAGCGACCTTCTTGCTGTGAGGTGACAGTGCTAACCACTGAGCCAAGTATGGTGACTTATACTAGTTTAAATTAGATAGTCCAGATATCTCTTTCCTGCCTGAGTTAACAGTCCTTGCCCAAAATAAGCTGAGGACCACACTTAATGCCCACATTCAAAGGTCTGTCCATCAGAGACTTAAAGGCCCCTTTATACTTGTACAATTATTTACTGGCCCTTGTAAAGTAATTTTTTTGTTCTTCATTTGAGGGCAAAAAGAGGCGATGCTGTGGCGCAGTGGGTAGCACAATCGCCTCACAGCAAGAAGGTCGCTGGTTCGAGCCTCGGCTGGGTCAGTTGGCATTTCTGTGTGGAGTTTGCATGTTCTCCCCGTGTTGGCGTGGGTTTCCTCCGGGTACTCCGGTTTCCCCCACAGTCCAAAGACATCCGGTATAGGTGAATTGGGTAAGCTAAATTGGCTGTGGTGTATGAGTGTGTGTGTGTGAATGTTTCCTAGTAATGGGTTGCGGCTGGGAGGGCATCTGCTGCATAAAACATATGCTGGATAAGTCGGTGGTTCATTCCGCTGTGGCGACCCCAGATTAATAAAGGGACTAAGCCGAAAAGAAAATGAATGATTGAATTGAGGGCAAATAGAAGTTTGAAAAAGTTTAGTGACGGTATGCTGTTTTCAAACACTGTAACACCCCACGTGCTGCAGTTGTAAATGTGTGAATCTGCTTGCATGTCCCCTCTAAACACAACAATGGTGTTTGAGAAAGAAAAGTTTTGTAAACGTGACAAACAGCCTTCTGCAGTCTGTCGCACATTGGACGAGAAGCGCCACTACGGCACGCCACATCTTTACATCGTGTTCCATTTGCCACAGAGAGACAACTAATAGCACTGCTGGTGTGTGCACACTCTGAAAAGATGTGTGGTTGTGTGTGGTTGTGAATGTCTTTAAAATCTCTTCACAAGCGATCGTATAGTTGTTCATACATCTGTACCAGCTCTGCGACTTGACCCTCCAGTTTATTCATGTTGCTAACTTGATGTTGTTGATATTGTTTTCCTGACTGACCTCCGTGGATACAAGATATAAATCAGTCGCAGGTTAAAGAAGAACAAAACAGGCTCACAAGGACCAATGGTAGCTCAAAGGTATTTAGGAGACAAAAACAAACTGCCTAAACAAACTCAAACTCTGCTTTGGCCAGATTTTGTTTGAAATGATGTCATTTCAGTTTGTTCTTCCATTTTAAAGTATACCGAGGCCTTATTAGATGCTCTCAGTCTCCATGCACTCTATTCAACAGCCAAACGTGTTGATTAAACCACTATCGACTTTCTCTGCATGCACATTATAGCTTTTTGTTGTCTCCTTGTGGTGCATAGAGAGTAAATGTGAGACTTTCATGCCTAGAGGTAAGGGGAAATGCAGCTCCATTATTCCAACTGAATCACTGCAGGGCTAAACATTGTGAATCAGCCGGTTTTCCTCCCACTGAAAAGCTGCTTTAACACACACACTACTAATTGTGCCCTGCGAAAGAGCGTCGTCTCAGAAGCCTGACAGTCGGATAGCGTGATATCGATCCTCAAGCTGCGATATTGAATAACATAACAACCTGAAAGGACACGCACCTTCTAGTTGAGATATTAGGCTTCCTCCGGTCGAGGCAGTGAGCAAACATCTGTGCTTTTAATGAGGGGAGCTCGGCATGGGGGGAGGCATGATATTTATTAGCCGAATCAGGGTGATTGGAGAGCTCTTTTCTTCCTGAGAGAGCGAGAAGTATAGTGAGAGACGGAGAAGGCTCAGGGTTAATGGTGATTGTTTGGTTATCTCTCCTCCCTGGTGAAATGATTACTTCAGAGTCAGGCCTCTGTATGCGCCCAGGTCGCAGGAAAGGATCAGGCTTGATTGTCTGGGAGATGAGCCTTGGGTGAAATTACAGATCAGGCAATTACCTCAAAAAGAAAGAAAAAAGAGAGAGAGAGAGAGGCGGTGGAAGGCAAAGAAATGAAGTGGAAGAAATTAAAAGGAGAGTTGTGGAAAGACCTAAATGCTTTAATTAATTGAAGATTTATTAGTGTTAAATCCGTATCCAAATAATTTAACATGGCTGTCAACAGGAAAAAAGAAATATGCTAAGAATATTTAGTGATGCTTCTAAAGATGAGAGTCACTTTTTTGAAGCTCATTCTTTCTGTTGTGTTATGCGTGATGTTATATCCCATTAAATAAAATAATATTGTTTTTTAGATGTTTTGTTTGTTTCAATCTGTTAGGATATCTTTTAGCTAGTATGGTACAAAACAAAAACAAAATTTGCTTATATAAAACAAATACATACATGTAAAGCTTGCAGTTTGTCACTTCCGCCCAATTGTATGTATTTTTTTTCACGTCAATACCTCAATACTTCAGTTGCTCATCAAATCTTGACCAATCAAATGGCCTCTAGTATCTGACATGCCCCGCCCCCTTTAAGACATTTTTCATTTGATATGCTTGAGCTCAACCACTCTCACTGGCAGAGCTGTGATTAAACGAAACGCTATTGGCTGTTTTTTTTAAGAGGAGGAGCTACTTCTACTGTTAGCTACTATGTCCCACCTTCTCTACATTATTCAGTTAAGATTACGTCAAACATCGAAGAAAAAAAATGCACATTTAAAAGCACTTCACAGGACCTTAACATGTGAAAAGGTCTAATGTCAGTAGTGTACTGATGTATGTAATGGTGGTGGGGGAAAATAAACCTGAATCTCTAATGAATCTGAATCCATTCTCATATGTTCAGAATCTAATCTGTATTCAAATTACACGACCAGTGAAAAGTTTAGAAGAAGCCAATTCAGCTCCACAAGGCAGCATTTATTTGATCCGAAATACATTTGAAATAATTGTGAAATATTATTACAATATAAATAAAGTTTTTCTTGTTGAATTTAGTGTAAAATGTCATTTATTTCTGTGATTCAAAGATTAATTTTCTTCATCATTACTCCAGTCTTCAGTTTCACATGATCCTTCAGAAATCATTATAATATTATAAGAATAAATCTTTAAAGGCAACTCAAAAATGAGTTGAATCAAAAATGTCCTAAAGCTGGTTGCCTTAAAATCTTTGAGTTGAATCAACTTTATTACTTTTTACAGTGTGTTTATTTATTTTACAGTGTGTTTCTAATCTTTTGACTGGTAGTATAGATTGTGATACCGGTCTGTGCGGACATGAGCTAGAAACAAAAATAATAAGTGTAGACAGGTGAATGTATGTATGATGCCGAATTCACTTCATTTGGACAAAGATGGACAAACATAAGAATTTTAAAGACGTCACGCAGCATCATTTCAAATTGCGGGTTAATCAAATGGGCAAGTTATCTTCCTCCCCCACCCCAAAAAAACAAACAAACAAACAAACAATCAAATCCTACAAAATTCAGATTAAAACAATGACTTTTTAAATGCGTCTGTGCCGAGTGAGCATGACTCAAAAACTTTGAATTAAAGCTCTGATCTTATTCTTGGGCAGGCCAAAAAGTACCAATAAACAAGGAGTTAATGTTCAAGCGCTTGTAAAATATTGTTTTTAAAGTTACAACCAACAACTTTAAATCAGTGGTTTCATAAATCTGCATCAGTTTGAATTCAGTTGTGCTGTGCTGTGCTTCTTTGGATTGTAATTCATTACCTCATTAAAGTATGTACAGTACAGTAAATACCCATTCTAGTAAATTGTGTATACTGTTTTGAATTTTTTAATCCCTATGAGAAATTTATTTGGAGGGAAAAATCCATTCAGAACCAGCACTTCTAAAAAAATAAATAGCGGCAACCAATTGTAATAATATCTTAGACTAGTCTTACGGTAGCTTTGCTTCATTTAGAGTGGTCATCATTTTTTTTTTCTTAAACTTAAATCAGCTAAGTCATAAAAAGGTAGACTGGCCCGATTTAAATACAGAAAAGTAAGACTGGTAACCCTTAAGGCTAACTGCTAGACTAGCTCTCAAGGCATAGTGGTCTTAACATAGTCTTAACATAGTGGCCGTCATTATGCAAATGAGCCTGCAGAACACCCTAGCAGCCACATGGCAACACATTAAACACCCACTCAGTTCACCTTAGCAACTCCAGTGATGTCCACTCGTGTCTCTGTTAATATTCACTATGAGCTGTGCTGTTTTGCTGCAGTTTGGACAGAGTATCTACCCCAGACAGGCATTAATTTTTTTTCCCTAGCACATGCAACATGAAGTTAAGGAGTTTGAGTCTGTTCCATTAGCATACTAATTGTTTTCATGGTTTCTCATTTTTTGTCACATCACTTTAACTAAAGCGCTTATGCCTTCCCTGAAGCATGAGCTTAATAATATTGGCTCTGGGGTCTTATGTTTTTAAAAAAAATCATAAAAAATGGATGAACTCATTAGTCTGTTTATAGACTCTGGGTTTTGAAGGGGTTTCAGGACTCGTGATGTTTCAGAAGCATATACACTTGACGTACTCTCTGAGATGAAAGATTTGAGAGTGTGTTTAAAGAGCGTAGGGCTCAGCTATGGTTTTAAATAGAGAGTGGACAGTTTCAGTTGTGTTTTATTGGTTTTGGGTAATTTCAGGTTACATTCCATCATTTTCCCTCGGCTTAGTCCTTTATTTATCAGGGGTCGCCACAGCGGAATGAACCGCCAACTATTCCAGCATATGTTTTATGCAACGAAAGCCCTTCCAGCCGAATCCCAGCACTGGGAAACACCCATACACTCTCATTCACACAAACACTCATACACTACAGATAATTTAGTTTATTCAATTCACTTATACTGCATGTCTTTGGACTGTGAGGGAAACCGGAGCACCCGGAGGAAACCCACGCAAACATGGGGAGAACATGCAAACTCCGTCATTTTAGGTTATGAATGGATAATTAGAGGCCTATTACGTTGCATATGAGATGCTTATTACAGCTGTTTAAGTGCATGTATAATTTCTGCATGACTATCATCAAATGGATCAGCAATTTTTTTCCCCCAAAATATTCTGTTGCACTGTAAAAAAAACTAAATCACTTTAAAGTAATGGTCTATTAATTAACTGTGTTTTACACAGCTGATGACCTTCCAGCTGAAACTCAGTACTGGGAAACACCCATACACTGTCACATTCACACACACACAAACACACACACACACACACACACACACACACACACACACACACACACACACACACACACACACACACACACACACTCATACACTACAGCCAATTTTGTTTACCCAATTCACTTATAGCGCATATTTTTGGACTGTGGGGAAAACCGAAACACTCGGAGGAAACCCGCGTGAACACGGGGAGAACATGCAAACTCTACACAGAAAAGCCAACTGGCCCAGCAGGGACTCGAACCAGCGACTTTCTTGCTGTGAGGCAACAGTGCTAAACACTGAGCCACCGTGCTGCCGTATTTACTAACATGAACAAACTATTAGTAATACATTTATTACGATATTATTCCAACTTTCTTAATGTTAGTTAATGTTATTCAAGTTAACTAACGTTAGTTCATATTAACTCATGGTGCATTAATGTTAACAAGCACAGCTTTGGATTTTAATAATGCATTTATTAATGTTAAACTATGATTAATAAATGCTTTACAAAATTATTGATGCTTAGTTAAATTTAGTAAATACATTAACTAATGGAGCATTATTCTAAAATGTTACCAGAGGTTTTATTATGATTCATTTATTTATTTATTATTTTAATCACACTATAGTTGAGCCAGAAGTTGATAGTATCAAAATACCAGAAGGTATTTTAGGATTGACAAGCGTACTTCACCTTAAAGTGTCACTGTCCTTGAAATCACATTCATGACATTCACGTTCCATTGAAATACAATAAAAGATTTAGGAAATTTTGCACCAGCTCAAAATTAGAGTTCTTGACATGCACTGCTCTTGCCTGCGATCAATCACACATCTATAATGTCTGTCAAACTGAAAGTCTTATTATATAGACTACAAAATAAAATAATCAATAAAAATCCTCTGTCAAAAGTTTTGCAGAAACAACTTGTCTGACAGTAGTGGGAAATAATTCCTGTCATAAATAAAGACAAATCTCCTCAGTGGTGGGGGGAAATAGTTAAGATACTGATTCAGAATGATCCTTAAAGTGTTCGTTTTACAGACCTGCAGTCACTATAATATAAACAATCTGAGCATCTGTTGAATTCATCTATTACATGAGAGAAAATGGAGCGCTTTCCAGAGCTTTAGAACAGCCAGAATGGAGTCCCGCGTGTGTTACCCATCTGTTTCTCTTTCTGGTTGTTTTATTCTTTCATTATATAACTTTAATTATAAAATCTGTTGCCGCCCTTAAAATGTGTAAAATACCTCCGCAATATCTTATTGGAATATTTGGATTAATTTAGCTTTCAACTTGGGGGAAATCATTTATTTGTTCAATTAAATCATGTACAATTAATTAATGTTCTCACTTCAGTTTTTCTAGGACCACACATTTCTGTAGGCTTACATTCAAGGAACTTTCTTCATCATTTTAGTTTTGATTGATTAATTGATTGATTGATTGACAAAATGTATATCTTTAGAAAAGGTTAAATGAAAATACTTTCATTTACTGATGTGTATTGATCATTGGCATGAATACATGGTCACCCAATACCATAGAACGCATGAGTGAAGGAAAAGGGTTGTTTTTTGACAGTTTTTTAATGTACTTTATGTACTAAAATTATAAATTCAACTAAAAAGGTTTTTTATGTACTTGAGTTTCACCTACATGTGACATATCAAGAATGAAATTTTAATAATAACATGGGTATGACATAGGCATGAATTACATGAAGGTGACTTATGAGGACATTGCCCATGTTCCCATTTTTTTCAGCAAGTAAAAAGGCACAGTTTCCTGTGTGAGGTTGAGGGAGAGATTGAGGGAGTTGATAGAAAATACAGTTTGTATAGCATAAAACAATTGAAACCTATGGAATGCCACCACAATTCATAAAAGTGTGCGTGCGTGCGTGTGTGCGTGTGTGTGTGTGTGTGTGTGTGTGTGTGTGTGTGTGTGTGTGTGTG
>CAIGQW010034901.1:3103902-3115004 GCA_903798125.1 Danio choprae
GTGTGTGTGTGTGTGTGTGTGTGTGTGTGTGTGTGTGTGTGTGTGGCATTCTAGATTAATTGTACAGTGCTATACAAATAGACAATACTAAATATTTGACTAAAATCTAATTCATGCATTGATGCTTAACACATTGTTCATTCATATTTTAATTCATAGTTACATCTCGAGCAACTTTTACATGAAAATGTTTGAATGCAAAAATAAAAATATCTGTGAAAAATGTAACTAAAGAGGATTAAAATAGAGATAAAAATAAAATATGCACATACAAAAATTGCATTGCATTTCAGAATATTGAGCTAAAACAATTTAACCAGTCCTCTTTTGACCTGGCAACACTGACTTACTTAGTATGTAGACAGTATGTACCTGAATAAGCTGACTGGCACTTTTATATGACAAAACTTGCTTATTCACAGTATATTTGCCATTATAGACATAGGAATATCTTATTCTATTTCAGCTGCTTGTCACAAATCTATGCGTTTATCCGGTGCCAAGCTGCAATGTTTTCTCAAAGCAAAAGCATCTTGTTGTTTTTTAGCTCTCTTTCTTTCTTTCTCTCTCTCTCTCTCTCTCTCTCTCTCTCTCTCTCTCTCTCTCTCTCTCTCTCTCTCTCTCTCTCTCTCTCTCTCTCTCTCTCTCTCTCCATTTCTCTCTCCTTACACAGATGCTAAGGAAGGTCATTCCTAACCAAAGCAAACACAGTGATATGAATACTAAACTGTCTCCTTAATTGCAGATTAAGGAGACTGGGGATTATAAAAGAGACCATATCTAGGCATCCCGATCAGCCCTCGCAGGCTGTTTGAAATGCATCCTTCAAACAAAAAAAGATGATGATGCAATATCCGCTTGGCCCAAAAGACTGATGAAAGGAGAATATTTTGAACTGTGCGACTACAGTCATTAGTGTTAGTCTCAGCGCTGATGTTTTATGGACAGAACACAGGTTATTGTGTCCTCCCATCTTAAAGTCTGTCTTCCTATTTAAACCCATGAATGCAGTCACATCCTGGCAGTTGCCTGGTAACAGATGTGCCCGACTGAAATGTTTTTAATAATCAGACCCACGCTTGAGTCTGACCTTGTTATTGTGTGTGTGCGTGTGTTTGTGTGTTCGTGACCTTCACCCTGTATCTCTAATGAGTGTAAGTAGCTCTAACAGGGTTATGCTGCACTGCTAGCGCTAAACCACAGCGAGAATGTGAAGTGGGTTTTCACTGACAGGGTTTCGGAGACCTCTGGGACCCGACGCACAGCATATGTTTATGTTGTTGGTGTTGTTTTTTGCTCAGCTCATTATATGTCTGCACAGAGTTTCGTCGTATTGGAAATAAAAATAAGAGTTTGAGAGATTGAAGCTTGTTTCTTTTAGAATAAAGGCCACATGTCTGTTTGTTGTTCACATCAGGGCTGTACCGTAATGACTTCTTGGAATGGTAGAGTTCGTCCGGATATTTTTTTTGTCCGGTTTGTTTATCCTGACCACACCATAAATGAAAAAAATATTCAAAAAAATAAATAAATAAATAAATTGGATAAAAGGGAGAATGACAGTGGGCTAAATGAATGGTGGTTATATGGGCAGTATTTCTACACTAACTAAGGTCACCTGTTAGTGGAGAAACGGTACATACCATTTCAATGTGGTGATGTCATTGGCCCATGAAAATGTCCTGCTTGTTGTCAAACTATTTCATAACTGTAACAAGAGGCAATTCAATAATAACTTCACGTTAAAACATCTGTCATAGGATTATTTATCAATATTTGGAGTTTTTTTGATTCTTGGAAGATATGGAAAATGTAAATCAGGAAATACGTTAGGATCATTGTTATTGTTTACGTCCCTCAAAATGGTCTACAGATTGCTCACGGTTCAGTTTGTATTACGGATTTCAGTTTACAGTTTCAGTACGGTTCGATATATTATTTGCTTAGTAAAAAAATAACAGGATCCTATCAAGGAAAAAAATCTATCTACAAGCAAAAGCACAAATGAATGCAATATAACAAAGATACTATTCAAATAAACAGTGATTGGCCTCACAGTGGCGCAGTGGGTAGCACGTTCGCCTCGAGCCTCGGCTGGGTCAGTTGGCGTTTCTGTGTGAAGTTTGCATGTTCTCCCTGTGTTGGCGTGGGTTTCCTCCGGGTGCTCCGGTTTCCCCCACAAGTCCAAAGACATGCGGTACAGGTGAATTGGGTAGACTAAATTGTCCGTAGTGTATGAGTGTGAATGGGTGTGTATGGATGTTTCCCAGAGATGGGTTGCAGCTGGAAGGGCATCCGCTGCGTAAAACATATGCTGGATAAGTTGGCGGTTCATTCAGCTGTGGCGACCCCAGATTAATAAAGGGACTAAGCCGAAATGAAAATGAATGAATGAATAAACAGTGCTTTTCAAGTCTTTTCAGGTATCTAGCAGTAGTTTTAAGTATAAATAGACTAAATAATATAATCAATTATAGCACTGCATACTGTATATTAGGGCTGCACAATATACTGTTTCAGCATTGATATCGCAGTGTGTGTGTCCACAATTGTCACATCGCAGGATATGCAATGTTCAGTTGGGATTATAATAGATCAGCACAACAGTGGAAAATACATGAGATTTGTGGAGTCATTGCAAAGTAGAACAGAGTGAAAGTTTATCATTTGCACGTGTTTTAAGGGCATTTCAGGATAGTTTAAAGAATTCGGGCACAAAAAAGTACATTTGAATGAGGAATTATTGTACTGAACTAATACAGTGAAGGGCAGCACGGTGGCGCAGTGGATAGCACGATCGCCTCATAGCAAGAAGGTCGCTGGTTCGAGCCCCGGCTGGGTCAGTTGGCGTTTCTGTGTGGAGTTTGCATGTTCTCCCTGTGTTTGCGTGGGTTTCCTCCGGGTGCTCCGGTTTCCCTCACAGTCCAAAGACAAGCAGTATGGGTGAATTGGGTAAGCTAAATTGTCCGTAATGTATGACTGTGAATTGGTGTGTATGGATGTTTCCCAGTGATGGGTTACAGCTGGAAGGGCATCCGCTGCATAAAACATATGCTGGATAAGTTGGCGGTTCATTCCGCTGTGGTGACCCCAGATTAATAAAGGGACTAAGCCGAAAAGAAAATGAATGAATGATTGAATAATACAGTGAAGCTTTTCAGTGTTATTTTACATTTCATTGTTAAATTTCTATATCTGAATACTGTTTGACTGTTAAACACTGTTTATTAAACTTTTTATTGCTCTATTGTAATTATTTTTGCTTGCAGTTTGTTTATTGTTTTTTTTCCAAATAGAGCTATTCAAACCATCTGGTGAAATTGTATTTATATCACTATCACAGAAAAACTAAATATCGCAATGTCAGATTTTTCCAATATCGTGCATCTCTATTATATATACAGTTCACTGTGTAAAGTAAGCGAAGGTTTATAAGCAACTTTACTTTACTTTACTTTCTTTATTGTCCACAAGTGGAAATTGATCTTTGGCTTCACCACACAACCACATCAGCGCTCACATTACACATATCACAGAAAACAGGCAACACAAATTCATTCAATGTCTTCACATAAATCACATTAAAAACTCAATTAAGCCCTATTCATGCTTAAAACCCAGTATTTAAAATTCTAATGGCAGTCAGCACAAAGGACATTTGATGCACATTTTCCTTTGCTTGAGGTTAAAACGTCTCAATCACGTCAAATTTCAGGAGGAGCATGTGCAGATGTTTTGACCAGGCTTTTCCATCATTTAAAATCATTCTATTATCCAATCAGCATAATACCAAACCCCTACAAATAAACAAGCATGTCCTGCCTCCATTATCTTTAGATTTCAGCATCCCTCTCCCACCCCGACTCCACACCTTTAAACCTGATCTCTACTTAAATTGGAGCAAGGGGAGTGTTCTGAGGCCGGGCTAGACACTGCGCTCAGATCTCTTTCTCTTATAAACTCCTGAATAACATGAGTTAGGGTGTCTTTCTGAACTCAGCGCTCTCTCCCTGGACAGCACGGCAAAAACACCTTTTCCATATTCAGTCCAATACCTGTAAGTGGGAAATAAAATTTAAACATTATTGAAGTTGCAATATTTATGCATAAAAAATAAGATTTATCACTTTAAGACAACACTTTTAAAGTTACAGACAACACTTCAATTCTCGAATGTTTATGTTCTAAGGCATAACCGATTTGAATGCTCGTCAAATCATGCTGACATAATTGCTAGACATAATTGACTTATATTGACACAGACATAATTTTCCATTCAGAAGCAAGGCTTGATTTGCAAGTCGTAACTTTCATTCACTGGTTCAGATGAGTGCACTTCTCAAATCTGGAGCGTGTGTTCTCTATGATTCTCAATGTTTAAATATGAAAAGCTTAAATCTGTTTAGTTTAAACAGGGATAGCGGCGTACAGTATGCGTTTTGTAGTCCCAAGTGTGCTGTCAAAAGTAGGGTAATAATGACGGGGTGAATGACTTGACATATGGCACTCAAACTAAGTCTACACTGCTTTGAGTTTGAGTTGTCTCAGTACTGTGCTTTGCATTTAAATTGGTTTAATGCAGAGCACAAATTCCACTTTATGTTCATGTGAAAGCATCCATAACATTAGCACTTACTGATTGGACATTGCGCATGCATACATTCAAACATGCACAGAGCCAGTTCAGAGAGTAATAACGACAAAGGAATGCAATTTTTTAAATTAAATGCAAACCCCCCCCAAAAAATTGACATACGCATATTGATCCATAGAGGTCAGAGAATGATTCAATATTATATTAATTATTATGGCATCCCTATTACCTACCATTGTTTGTACCTTTCAAATGCCTTCTTTTTTAAGTAAATAATAAAATAACTAGTGAATTTATAAATAATAATGTATCATTTATGAGTATTCATGACCCAAACTGTCACAGTTTGTTTACTGAGCCGAAAACCTGAAACCCCGAAAAAGTGTTTTTCTTCTGAAGGACATTCTAAACGGTTGTGAATATTGTGTAGAGGATAATATAAACTGCATAAACAAAATGAATATATACTAAGTGTACTTTATTGACAGTAAAATAATAAATTGGTTCAGGCATATTTAATTACATTAATTTAAAAAAAGAAAATCAATTATTGATCCTGTCATTTGCACACCAGGGGGACGTCACTTCAGATGTGTGGTTGTGCTTGATGTATTGCCACTTTCAAATGGCCTTCTTCATGCAGCAGTGCCTACATTCTGAAGCACTTTTGTCCACCATCATTCTTCTCTGATTATTAAGTTTTACAGGAAGCCATAATGCTTACACACTTGCGATTTAAATCGTGCAGGAGGCATTTCAAGTTCCTCTGTATGTTAACCATCGTTGACTGATTAGAACTACTCATTTTGAACGTCTTTAAATTTTGCAATGTAATATGGCTTGAAAAGACTGAAGCTATTTCAATCATACATGATGACTTGATTAAAATGTACAACTGTAATTATCAATGGTTTAATAAACACACAGATCACAATCATTTTGTATTAAGATTGTTTGTGTGCTTGAATAGCGATCACGATCTTGTAGTGGTTAACCATGCAGCTCTACCATATTTACAACTGAATATTGAAATATTGCACACTGAATCCAAAAGTTTTGTTTGTAATTTTTGCATGTTAAAAAACAAATTCGACCTCATGTTGTGTCAATTGTATTGACACACTGCCAAAATTTTCATTCATTCATTCATTTTCTTTTCGGCTTAGTCCCTTTATTAATCTGGGGTCGCCACAGCGGAATGAACCGCCAACTTATCCAGCATATGTTTTTACACAGCGGATGCCCTTCCAGCTGCAACCGATCACTGGGAAACATGCACACAAACTCATTCACACACTTACACTACGGACAATTTAGCTTTCCCAATTCACCTATACCGCATGTCTTTGGAATTGTGGGGGAAACCGGAGCACCCGGAGGAAACCCACGCGAACATGGGGAGAACATGCAAACTCCACACAGAAATGCCAACTGACCCAGCCGAGGCTCGAACCAGCGACCTTCTTGCTGTGAGGCGATCGTGCTATCCACTGCGCCACCGTGAGGCCCTGCCAAAATTTTAATCAGGTTATTTTTTTTCTGTTTTTTTCGCATCCAAAAAGATGTTTTGAGAGGTGTTTATTCAGGGCCGCCATACAAGTGAAGGGCAAAACCCAAAATGGTCTCGCAACATAAAGCTCTTTATGATAAGCAAAGTATGTAATAAAGAAACGGCATATAATTTAATAGATAATATAATACAAATGATAACAAAATCATCTTCACTCCACAAGTCGAAGACTCCATTTTCTATTGTTTTGCGAATTATTTTGTAACAGATTAATTAATATGCATCGAACTCTTTGTGGTAGGTTTGTGATACGAAGATTAATATGAATAAGAATATAACGCATACGAAAACTTCAGACTTCACTGTGCAAAGACCATGAATGTAACTATATTTAGCACAACAGTACTATCAGCTGAATTCTCCTGCTGTGTAACCATTCACCCTCATCACATTGCACTGTTCAGGTGAAAAATAACTGGACTGTAGGTCTACCATGGTCCTAATCTCTTCCTGTCCTCAGCCTTCTGTATTTATCTGCCTCAAGAGCTCTTATCTACCTCATTCCCCGCTACTGTGTGCCACTCTGCTGTTACACCTCCTGATTTCTGTCAGTGTTTAAATCGCCGGCCACCTTTAATCTCCCAGTGTGCACCTGGAAACTCAAGTTTAGCTCCATCTTTCCACCTGTTAAATGAAGAAATGTGTTCCCTGAATAGAGTAAAATACACTTAAAACTACCTCTCTGCCGCTTTTAACAGCAAGTCATCGGTATTTGCAATCGAGCGCACGGGTCTTCCCCGTGGTTCAGGTGATTGCTGGTGCATTGGTGATATAACTCAGTTTTAGTGCACTTTAATGCGGCTCAGTCACTGGCCGAGAGCGAGAAAGAGTGCTGCTGATCCCTTTGAGACATATCATTTGTGTAAAGTACAAGATAGCGTTGCAGCACCATGGAGAGCTCCATGTGCGTATGAAAGTTGGCATTTTAAAGTGGCTTCCCAGTACCTCCTTTCAAACCTGACAGGGCCCAATAACACACTGCAATTAACACCCCAAATTACCCACCACAGGCTGGAAACCAAGAGAGAGAGAGAGAGAGAGAGCCAGTGGAAAGGAGAATACAGCGGAAAAACTGGAAGGGAGGGCAATGGAGGTTGCGTCTCAGGCAGAATCCATTACACAATGAGGGCTCCAGAGAAATTGATTTGCTATTAGAGGGTAAATGCATATGGCAGGCGGTGGGAGATTTCCTGGAAGGGGCAGATCCCGAGCCCTCCTTTACAAATCCTTGATGGAACTGCCATCCGCAAAATTGCGTCTAATTTGATGTTGATATTTCAGCATGCACCAAATAAAAGTATACCTTCTGCTGCTCCGTTTCTGATGGATCAAAGGCAATTTAAAAAGAAGCATTTCATTTAAGGCTCTTAGACTCGCACTTTCCATCTGTTTCCTGTTTCCTGTTAACACTTGCTGGAGGAGGCAGAAGTAAGGCTCTCTGGTGTGTTGCATGAGCGTTTGCCGGTGGATTAAACTCTTTGGCGCATCAAACTGCTTAATAGTTGCGTTGCGCGGAGGTCAAATGTTCCACTTTCTTGTTGAAGTTTAGATGGTGATTACTAGACATTTGATATGACATGGACTTAAACAAATGCAGACCATGTATGGATTTGGCGACATGGTGGCGCAGTGGGTAGTGTTGTCACCTCATAGCTAGAAGGTCGCTGGTTCAAGCCCGGGCTGGGTCAGTTGGCATTTCTATGTGAAGTTTCTCCACGTTCGCATGGGTTTCCTCCGGGTGCTCCGGTTTCCCCCACAGTCCAAAGACATGCGATACAGGTGATATTGAATAAACAAAATTGGCCATAGTGTATGTGTGTGAATGAGAGTGTATGGATGTTTCCCTGTACTGGGTTGCAGCTGGAAAGGCATGTTTTATGTAAAACATATGTTGGATAAGTTGGCGGTTCATTCCGCTGTTGCGACCCCTGATGAATAAAGGGACTAAGCCGAAAAAGAAAATGAATGAATGAACGTCTGGATTTTTCAGTATTTGATATCTTACAGTATCTCTTTTATGTCTGACAAGACTTTTTTTTTTACATAAACTGTTTTACATTCATTTAAATGGGTGACTTCAGTAAATCATGGTAAAAGCTGATTATTTTATCCTTTTATGAAAACAAAACAATTGTAAGACTTAAACAATTATTAAAGAAAAGAATAATAGAGCTGTATTAGGCACGGTGGCTCAGGGGTTAGCACTGTTGCCTCACAGCAAGAAGGTTGCTGGTTCGAGTCCCGGCTGGGTCAGTTGGCATTTCTGTCTAGAGTTTGCATGTTCTCCCTGTGTTGGCATGGGTTTCCTCTGGGTGCTCCGGTTTCCCCCACAGTCCAAAGACATGCCCTATAGGTGAATTGGATGAGCTAAATTGGCTGTAGTGTATGAGTGCGTGTGTGAATTTGATAGTGTATGGGTCTTTCTCAGTGATGGGTTGCAGCTGGAAAGGCATCCGCTGCGTAAAACATATGCTGGAATAGTTGGCGGTTCATTCCTCTGTGGCGACCCCTGATAAAAAAGGGACTAAGACGAAGGAAAATGAATGAATGAAAATTGAAACAAAATACATTTATTTAAAGTTATAATGAAATATTTTCTTGTTCACCATGAATACAAATATATAGTAAAAGGCAGCTGCTGGAGTCTGAGCTACAGATGACTTTGGTATGGTCCCCTGCCAGAGCCTCTGCCCTTTACATAGGCCAGGAATCTGCCTATCCTGCTGTATGTTCCTCAATTCTCATGCATACCAACACATGCCATCATCAATCCACTCATCATTAGTGCACAAGTGCAGGCTGATGACGTCAGGACATTTAGGAAGGGACTTGATTTAATACATCAGGACCCATATTCACAAAGTCATCTAAGGATTAAAGTATGGAGCTAATAATATGCCAAAGCAATCTGAATTTGAATTTTGTTAATTTGAATTATTGACAATTGTAATTTAATAAACCAGAATTATTAAATGCTATTAAATTTGTTTTGAATTTGAATTTTATTCATTCATTCATTTTCATTTCGGCTTAGTCCCTTTATTAATCTGGGGTCGCCACAGCGGAATGAACCGGCAACTTATCCAGCATATGTTTTACGCAGCGGATGCCCTTCCAGCTGCAACCCATCTCTGGGAAACATCCACACACTCTTATTCACGCACATACACTACGGACAATTTAGCTTACCCAATTCACCTATACCACATGTCTTTGAACTTGTGGGGGAAACCGGAGCACCCGGAGGAAACCCACGCCAACACAGGGAGAACATGCAAACTCCACACAGAAACGCCAACTGACCCAGCCGAGGCTCGAACCAGCGACCTTCTTGCTGTGAGGCGAACGTGCTACCCACTGCGCCACCGTGAGGCCCTGAATTTGAATTTGAATTTCTTTACTTGAACATTGAACATATGAATTTTTATTAAGTCAGATTTTATATACATATTTTCACATTTTTTTTGTTCTGAATTGGTAGACAGCAGATATCCAGTTTGTAAAAATACAGTTTCAAGATTTCAAGATGAAGACATTCAGAACATCAAATTCAATATTCTAAAATGCAAAAGCGGGCGTCACGGTGTCGCAGTGGGTAGCACAATCGCCTCACAGCAAGAAGGTTGCTGGTTCGAGCCTTGGCTGGGTCAGTTGGCATTTCTGTGTGGAGTTTGCATGTTCTCCCGTGTCTGCGTGGGTTTCCTCCGGGTGCTCCGGTTTGCCCTTCAATTTCAACAACACGCAGTACAGGTGAATTGGGTAAGCTAAATTGTCCGTAGTGTATGTGTGTGAATGAGTGTGTATGGATGTTTCCCAGTGATGGGTTGCAGCTGGAAGGGCATCCGCTGCGTAAAACTTATGCTGGATAAGTTGGCGGTTCATTCCGCTGTGGCGACCCCAGATTAATAAAGGGACTAAGCCGAAAAGAAAAGGAATGAATGAAAATGCAAAACCAGAAATTCAGATTCTGACTTAAATTCACTTGTCTTAAATTTCAGATGTTCAATATTCAAATTAAGAAATTCAAATTGAAAACAATTTTAATGGCATATAAAAATTCACATTTATTAAATTGCAATTGTCAATAATTCAAATTAACAAGATTGTTTTGGCATATTATTAGCTCATACATTTTCATTTTTTTTGTTTATCCATCAATTCAAAGGCTGTTTAAATGCATAACCAATTGCATATACGTGTAGGGCTGAGCAATATGTAAAAAAAAATTCATATCTTTTTTTTCTGATTTGATTCATAATTGATTTTGTGTAACTAGTCAATTAAAAATATATATATTGTAAAATATGTTTGTTAGAAATATGTACACTAAACTGTACAGATCACAAATGTGTTTAAGTGATCATTTCAGATGGAGATATGTCAGTTACACAGGCAATGGTCTCATGGGCATGATTCATCCTTGACATGACGTAACTGTACATGTGTGGGGACACAGTCATGTCCATAGAGTCAAGGTCATGATGTGGCTCACTAATTTAACTGGGATCAATGGCATCGTATGGCTGTGTGATTCTGACAGCTGAGAGACAAATACTCATCTGTGTGTGTGTGTGTGTGTGTGCGTGTGTGCGTGTGTGCGTGTGTGCGCGTGTGCGCGTGTGCGTGTGTGCGTGTGCGTGAGCGTGCGTGCGTGTGTGGTTGCGTGCGTGTGTGTTGTGCAATACTTAGATATTTTAATCTCGTCTTTACAACCTGTCTAGTAACACTGACTGATCCATCTGCCAACAGCAATAAGTGTGGGATTACCTGTTGTCTGTGCCCACTAATATATATCTCTCTGTTCATTCATTTGTTCTTTCTTCCATTAGTTCTTCCATTCGTTTTTTGGTTTGTTCATTTTTTATTTTATTTTGTTTGATAATACGTTGTCCTTTCTTTCTTTCTTTCTTTCTTTCTTTCTTTCTTTCTTTCTTTCTT
>CAIGQW010034901.1:3124966-3138028 GCA_903798125.1 Danio choprae
CACACACACACACACACACACACACACACACACACACAAAGAATATTACATCATCACTTGTTTCAAACCTATTTAAACACACACACAAAAAGTTATTTTGAAGAATGTTGGAAACTGGTAGCCATTAAGTATTTTCTTTCCTACTATAGATGTCAATGTTTTGCTGTTTTATCAAAATTATAAACATATTCTTGTGTGTGTTCAGCAAAAAAAAGAAACTCATAAAGTTCTGGAAACCATTTAAAGGCATAGTTCATCCCAAAAATATTATTTACTTACCATTTACTCTCCCTCAAGTGGTTCCTAACTTTTTTGAGTTCCCATTTTTTACCCTGTAGAAATCCTGTATCATGTAAGTCAAATACTTTTTATATAATTTGTCATTATTAAGTAATTTGTCATTATTAAGTTATTGTTAATTTTTAAAATAACTTATTTTGTGTTCAACAGAAAATAAATAAATTCAGACAGGTTTGTGACAAATAAATGTTGAGAGAAATGTAGGAGAAAAATGTAATTTGTATTTTTGTTTTGTTTTGTTTTGGTCTCTTTAATGAGAAGATGAATTCACATACAAAGCTGTATATCACTTTATATAAGATGCTAAAGTTTGAGCATTTTTGAAAAGTATTTGAGTACTTTGTCAAACAAAAAGGGTTTTTTTATGTTACATTTAAAATGATAGTTAATTAAAAATTATTTAGTCATTATTTACTCAGACTGGGTTTTCCTGTGCAGTATCCCATATACCCTTCTTTAATTTTTCAGACCACAAAAGAGGTTTGTTTCTCATCAAAACACTTGTTATTTAGCCTGTGGGGTCATTCTGTGATATTTCTACCCTTTTTAAATTAAATGATTGTAATGCTGGTCTCTATTGAAAATGTATTTTTTTTCACATGGTGGAGCACGAGCATTTCTTTTTGTGTAAAAATGAGCTTAAACAGTGTTACAGCAGCACCATACTGAGTAAATGATGGCTTGATTTTCAGTTGGGTGAACTATGCCTTCAGTTCCATGTGTGAATTGCTGTTTCTCTATAATTATTTCTAAAATGTGCTAGCAGTCTCAGAGTGAAAAATTTGTTCTACACCATATTCTTTTTTTTTCTTTATTTTGAGAGGTTTGCGAGTTCTCCAAGCAGTCTGTGTCTCTTTTTTGCCCTGCCTTCTCCTCTCTCACCTGCTCTAGGCTGTGTGTGTGGATTGTACTGAGTGGAGAGGAGTGTGAAGAGCATCTCTCTCTCTCTCTCTCTCTCTCTCTCTCTCTCTCTCTCTCTCTCTTCCTCTCTCTCTCTCTCTCTCTTCCTCTCTTCTGACGCTGAGACTGGTGACTCCTCCACAGTGTTTACTCATAATTCATACGGAGAGATTCCGCTCAGCCACACTATGTTTGCCTCTATTTGGTACGCCAAGAAGCTGGGGCGCAGGCTGCTTCAGAATGCTAGGAAGGCTAAAATGCAGAAGGTAGGTGACAGAGATTTCCATTCACTCTGCGGAGGGTTCATTCAAAAGTCTGACCCGGTTTGTGGTGTGTTTTAATGTGATCTGAGATGGATTTGTGGTTGAAGAAGTATCTTTAGGGTGACACATTGC
This sequence comes from Danio choprae, assembly GCA_903798125.1. Classification (NCBI taxonomy): domain Eukaryota; kingdom Metazoa; phylum Chordata; class Actinopteri; order Cypriniformes; family Danionidae; genus Danio; species Danio choprae. Next base: position 3,126,562 of record CAIGQW010034901.1, read on the forward strand.
AAGTTCTTTGTTTGTTTTTTTCTTTAAAGTTTATTAATGCTAAAAATTGAGTTCTTCCTTCTTTATTTCTAGATGTAATCTTCAGCATCTTCTAGTGGGAGTAATGTAATACGTTTTATCTCATTGTTGCAAAGCCCCAGCTTGCTTGACGAGGGCATTAATAATGATCTGTATCGTTCTCGTTAAACTGCAGAAAATCCTCTTAACCTGCTGTCGTCCTGTTATGGTGGTGTTTGCCACGCTGTACCATCTGCGAACTTTACCAGTCTGTCTGTCTCTCTCTCCCTCTCTCTCTCTCTCTCTCTCTCTCTCTCTCCCTCTCTCACACACAGTCTTGAGATGTTCAGCATCAGATCTGATTTGTCCTAACCTAGCCTGCCTGCCTGCTTGAAATTTAACTAGTCCTGTTTGTGACAGGCTCACTTCCAGTCTCATTTTTTCTTTCTCTCAGTGATGCCCAGTCTTGTTCCCTTCGCTGAACATAAGATCATAATCATTGTTGCGCTTTAAAGGGAAAAAGTGTGTGTGTGCTTGAACCAGTGTGGGAATGCAACAGGTTTTACACGGTTACCTGCCTATTGTGCAAATGCTCTATCTATCTATCTATCTATCTATCTATCTATCTATCTATCTATCTATCCATCTATCTAAAAGGAGTCTCATAGGCATTTCAAGGGTGTATTCATTTGATTAAAAACACAGTATTACAATTTAACATTTTAAATATATATATATATTTTTACAAATATCATTTATTCATATGATTGTCATTGTAAAGTCGCTAACCGAGTCTTCAGAAATCAATCCAATATTGTGATCTCTCTTTATTATGAACACATTCAAACTAAAACAAACTTTTTTTTTTCCTTTTGTTTTTGAGATTCACCCCATTTGGTGAAGTTTGTGTAATTTCTGGTGCGGGTTTTGTTCTTCATTTGAACATCCAGCAAACTGCTGCCTAGCAACACCATAACCTTGCGTTTAGGTGAAGGAATCCTCTTCCTTTTTTATATGCACACATTAGACTTATACATGTTCATATGCTCAGGCCTTTCAGCTGAGGTGGAAGAGAAAGAAATTGATTTATGCTGACAAAGTGTGCAAAGGACACTTCCCCCCCAGTCTGGAACTGTACGTCCAGTAGAGCAGAACGTGGGCAGTTGCAGATGACCGTAGGCCACATAGGGACACCACGAATGTACCTGAAAACCTTCTGCATCTGTGGGTTTTAAATATGCTTTACTCTGGTCTTGATAGAACATTCTGTTTTACAGGGAAAATGCTCTATTTTCAGAAAAATTATTGCAGCGTATTGTCAAAAAAAGTATATGTATATAGTTGAAGTCCCAATTATTAACCCTACTGTGAAGTTGTTGTTTTTTTTTCTACTTTTTCAAATATTATAATAAGGAATTTTTCACAGTATTTCCTATAATGTTTTGTTATTCTGGAGATAGTCTTATTTGTTTTATTTCAACTAGAATAAAAGCAGTTTTAAGGTCAATATTATTAGCCCCCTTAAGCAATCTTTGTTTTGATTGTCTACAGAACAAACCACCGTTATACAATGATTTGCCTAATTACCCTAACTTGCCTAATTACCCTAACTTGCCTAATTAACCTAATTACACTAGTTAAGCCTTTAAATTGCACTTTAAGCTGAATGCTGGTATCTTGAAATATATCTAGTAAAATATTATCTACTGTCATCATGGCAAAGATGAAAGAATAGTTATTAAACTATTATGTTTCGAAATGTCTGAAAAAATCTTCTCTCCATTAAACAGAACATAATTCAGGAGGGCTAATAATTCCAACTGTATATAATGCTTGTTTAGTTCTTCAGGTGTGATAGTTGACCTTGGAATGTTCTTGATGGGTTCAGAAATTCACTCTACCAAAAGCTTGATTATTGTATTGATTTAGTTTTGGCAGGAGGCTTTCACACCCTGCTCACCTGCCAGTACTGGCACTGTTTCAGGCTCTCCAACAGAGGCTTCTGGAACATCACTGTAGTTACTTTATTTGTCTTGAGAGGAACATTGGTGATGCTGAGGATTTATTATTATTATTTTTTATTTTTTGCTATGTTTTATGATCTTTTATGCTCACCGAGGGCAAATCTATCAGCCCGAGCAGCAGTTGGGGTGTAATTGAAATTCTTTAATTTGGCAAACTGTCATCTGGCTTTTGGAGAGTGGCTTTGTTTAAAGCTAAGGGAATAGTTGAGACTTTTGAATTAGGAAGATCGATTGGGTTAAAACACATTGTGCCTGATTTTCAGTGTATTTTTCTTTTGATTTATGGATCCAGGAATAAGCACCACTCACACTTGAATGGTTGGTGCAGGTGCGCTAACACAGACAATTATATGAGAAAGGTTTTTCACATTGCTTTCAAGCTTTCAAAAAAAATGTGAGTTTATTGAAACAATAAGAGTCTGATCATGCCTTCATCAGGCTGTTTAATCAGATTTCTGGTGTTATTTGTGGATATTCAATTGCCAAACTTTAGCAAGGTTGTTATAGGTGCATTTCAGCACTTTTTAGAAATCTTTTTTTTGCTCAGGACAGAACCATGTAAAACCTTAGGTGGAATCTAAATGTATCTAAATCCGTACAGTAGACGATTTTTCTCTTTTTTTTCCCCATCTTCAAAGATCCAGTGGACGCAGTTGATAATAGTTAACCTGGATTTGAGGACTGTTTCACGCTTATTTGTGGCCTTCCAGCACTCTTGCTGTACTATTATGGTGGAACCTCTGAAGCGATACAATCAAATTGAAATGAACCTTTTTCATTATTTGATCAGGCGAGAATGTCTCCTCAGCCAATTTTTGCATTTGTGAATAACCTCTGAGCAAAAGTAATTTATTTAAACGATATGAAGATCACTTTGGTTTTCTACCTCTATTTTCTCTATAGCCTCAATAACTTCTCCTCCAAAAAAAAAAAAAAAGTGGAAGGTTTGGAGTTTCGTTTCCAGGAAGATGGCTGCTTTGGATATTGTTTGTGAGGCTCTTTGTCCTTGTGTTCAATTGCCCTTCATATAAAAGATGTGTCTGGGTCATATGCGGACAGCATGCGCTCTTAGGTCATGTTGCCCGCTGGTGTTCAGAGCCATTATACTTGAGGAACAAGTGAAGGTAGACAGTCTCTCTCCTGTCTTTGACCTGCCCACCCCAGCATCTGCTCTGCAATTGCTTGCAAAATATCCCTGTGAGTATTTAAAATGTAAAAAATGCAACAGAAGTTAGTATTCCTACTACAACTTAATTGTTTTGTGTTCAATCCACTTAAATTTAAGTTAACTTAATCGGATCATTGGATTTGCTCTTTAGTGTTTTGGCTTTCAGCAGTGACATTTACATTACACTGAACTAAACTAAACTTCAACTGTGAAAATTGGACTGAAGCCGTTTCAGTTAACTAGAGCTTCATCTATGTTAAGCTGCTTTGACACTCTACATTGTAAAAGCGCTATAGAAATAAAGATGATTTTAATAATTTATTTGTGTTGAGACAGCATGAATGAATTGTGTGGAACCCTGCATTTGTTAGTGTATGGTGATTTAAGGTGCATGTAATCTAATAACAACACAGAAACAAACTTATTAAATAATGGTGCAAATATCAGTAAGCTGACTACCGCAAACCTAGTAAATCACATTGCATGATTGATATTAAAAAAAATCTTACAAAATTCCTACAAATGCATATGTAATAATGCCAGCACACCTGTTAGTCAGTAATATTTCATGATGTTATATCACATACATATATATATAGAAACATCAAGAAAGAGTTTGTGCTTGTGTTGAAGTCATCAGAAGCCATTCAGCAAACTCTAAACTTTGTCATAAAGGGAAAATAGCTTGACAGTCATGGTCACCATTAACTTACAATATATGTTATAGAACAGCTTGGGCTTTTCTGCTATAAATTTCTTCTTTTATGTTCTGCAGAAGAAAGAATGTAGCATTGCTTTATGAGTTGGGTAACCATCTCTGCAAGGCTTTTGAACAATTAAGGGAAAGAAAATGGCTATAAATACTGCACATTTGAGGCAGTCCAAGGACAGTTTTTTTGTGTGTGGGAAAAATAAATGAACGTAACTGTGGGATAAATGGGCAATCAGTACAAAAGTTGTGGATACTTGATCTTGAAATGTCTAAAAGCCCATTTATTAAACTGGTGGAGGTGAAGGTTAGATTCTTACAGATGTATTGTTCGCATTTGTGCATGTGTTTGTTTCATATGAAAAATTTGTTAAACATAAGGATGTAGCGATTCATTTAACTCACAATTCGATATGATTCCCGCAGATGAGCAGACATGTGCGCATTGGAGTGATCTCCACTTCATTACACATATCATATTCGCCAGTTTTTACAAGGGAGTTCAATCGTATTAAATCGATGACAGTAAACAATGAACATGACAAGTCATACATCTGCCAGTGTGACACGGCATGGGCCAGACATTTGGCGCTCCTCTGATTTGCATGAGGAGCTTCCTCAACATCAATATTCACCCTAAAAACTATTTGCTACATCTTCTTTACCTCTATTGAGCATTTTAAGTAAATAAAACGAATACTGCTGTTCAAAACATGTATCATGATTTGTTGTTTAACATCACAACCGATTCGAATCGATTTCCCACCAGCTCATGGTGAATTGTTACATCCCTACTAATGCAGAAACATAGCAATGGGAAAAAAAAATTAGCTGAAACACCAACCACCAATATTTCGGCAGAAAATTACCTGATAAATGAGTCATTGAATAATTTACTCAATATGGTATAATGAAATAATACAAGACTATGTAATATCCCCATTTAGAGACCAGCATAAGTGTGTGTGTGTGTGTGTTTAAAGAAATATCAGACAAGCAGGAATTGCTAGCAACCTATGCTCTATATCTTTTCCTTAATTGTTTCTGTGGCAATGAAGTTCTGCTCTAATTCCTTCTGTGAGTACAGCGCGGTCTCACATATTTCATGCTGGTCATTGAGACCAAACAAACTGCAAGGTTCGACACATATTGTCTTGTGTGTGTGTGTGTGTGTGTGTGTGTCCTGAACCGTTATTAGATTCGGCTCTGGCTGGAGCCTTCCCCATTTGTCTCCCTCATTTGCCTCTGTAAGGTTTTATCATGCGGCGATGACTTTTTAAAATTGGTTTTCGTGCAGGGCCTGATTTATTTAATGCTACTTTGCCGTACACATTGTTCTCTGCATTCATACTGGAATGTGGCTATAGCCTTTATCCCTGTAAAATGAGGCTTTTACATTTGCAAAATGATGAGGATTTTCTTCTCCCCACCATTTAGTGATTCAGCAACGTACATGTATAGTGGCCTGGCAGCGAGCCAGAAGGTTTTAAGGTTATTACCACCAATGCAAAAAAAAGAGAATGATATGCAAAGTAATAAATAGCTTTTTTCTAGTAAAAGGTTGGGTGATGGTGACTTTATCACTATGGCGACATGTTGACATTTGTGTCATATGAATAATGTATAGGCTTTCGGGATTGACAGGTGTTTATGTGCAGTGTAGGATGACCGTAAACAAGAGGTGTTGTGTGTAGGCTAAACTTTTTTATGCCACACTTATGCTGTTACTTGGAGCTGAATTCAGCCAACTGAGTTCAACAGCCTCTAATGTGGTTTGTTTGTACCAAAATACTCTTTTCCTCCTGTTTGTCACAAGAGCTGTAAAGAACAAGGTGATACATGCTGTAAATGGCTTCATGAATTGTTATATGCTCTCTGTACCTGTTCTCGTCTCCAACAAATTGAGGTGTCTCTCCTCCTTGCTCTAACAGCAGCAAACCTGAGAATCACTTAAAGTGTTGCTGATTCAGACTACAGTCTCTACATTATTGATCCTCCTGCCAGAATCTAGTCGAAAGCTTTTTTGCTCTCTGAATAGCTTGAACAAAGTCTGAATTGACTTGCATCAGGCTATGTTTGGGTGTAACGCAGGAAGTTACACTCTCTGAAAAAAATATACACGGTGGTACAAATAATGTTCCTTAAGGAACAGTTTTGTACCTTTGTAAAAGTTGAACCTTATATGGTACAGAAAAGACCTCTTATAATACTGTTCTGTACCTTTTATGGTACAATTGAAATGAAGGTACACAATTGTTCTCATAAAAAAGGTACATGCGTGTTGGACAACTCCTTCTTTATTACAATATCTATGAAAATAAATATTACTAGAAAGGCAAAGTGATTTCATGAATAATTTCCATATTAAAACAAGAATAATCATTTAAAAGCATATGTTTAAAGAAACTCATAAACATTAATTAAGTTAATACAAAACAACTGGTAAAACCAAACTATGGGTATTGTAAACTAAACATTTAAGGCATTTTTAATAAACATTTAGCAAGCATTTTCTGATAAATACATTTTCATTACTGATATCCACACCGTTTTGACGTTTGCTTTCCACTAGACAGGTGAGCAAAAGTCCTGCATATGCAAAATGTTCATGCAGACATTTTAGTATTGTAAAACTAACCAAACATTGTGCATATCTCGTTACAATACTTTTGCATAATTCTATTTCTATTTTAAAATTAAGTAAATTAAATGAACTTTTAAGTGATTACAAAGGTATTGTGTGAAAATTGGAGAAAAAGAAAGTATATTGTATGTTGTATAACATTTTTGTGAAGTGTTGTGAATTGTTTAGCATAAAATAGATCTTTTGATTTGTGTTAAAGTAATTTTTATTCTTTATTGTAAATGGAAAAGGTGCATTTACACAAAAAGAAGATTTTTTTTTAAAACTTTGTTAAAAAATGTATTTGATGGTTTATATTTACTGAAAATAAATTGACGCATTTTGGATATAGCAAAATGCTTTTAAATAGTTCTTGAAGGAACACATTTGACACTGTTAAGGTACACAGTGTCTTGTCACTGTAGTGGTACCTTCATGGATCAGATTTGTACCTTTGTTGAAGGTACAATATTGTATCTGCAGGTTTTGAAAACCAAAGGTACATTTTGGTTTCCCATGGTACAAATCATGCCCTTAAAGGTACAAACTGCAATGGTACAAATTAGTTTTTTTGCCTTAAGGTACAATTCTGTTCCATAAAAAGGTTCTGCCCCAGTGACAAGGGTTTGTACCTTCTTTGGTACAACATAGTACCATTTTTTCTAAGAGTGAGAGATGTCATTTGGTTTAGGTGGTGATGGATAAAAGTGTCTGTCAACACAGGGATCATATGCTTAAAGGCCTTCCCTTTGTAAATTGAGTTAGAAGATTTGTTTCAAAGCCTAGTATACTGGTGCCCTACTGTCTGCTGCCTACATAAACAACTGCCTTTTAAGGCTGTATCCTAACCAAAATGGAATATTGTATGGGCAAGCTGTACAAAGACAACGTTTCCACATACGGTTGAAGTCAGAATTATTAGCCCTCCATTGAAACTTTAATTTTTTTATATTTTCATCAAGTTGTTTAAGGGAGAGAAGCATATAAACAATAGTTTTTAATAACTAATTTCTAATAAAAGATTACTTTTATCTTTGCCATGATGGCAGTACATACTATTTTACTGAATAGTTTTCAAGATACTAGTATTCAGCTTAAAGTGCAATTTAAAGGCTTAACTTGGTTAATTAGGTTAACTAGGCAAGTTAGGGCAATTAGGCAAGTCATTGTATAACAGTGTTTGTTCTGTAGCCAATCAAAAAAATATGTATTACTAAAGGTGGTTAATCATATTGACCTTAAAATGGTTTTAAAAAATTAAAAAACTTTTTTTATCCCATCCAAAATAAAACAAATAAGACTATATATATATATATCAATATATTATCAGAAATACTGTGGAAAATATCCTTGCTCCATTAAATATCACTTAAGAAATATTAGAAAAAGGGCTAAATATTTTGCCCTCCACTCTACATGTATTATATATATTTTCTATAATTCTAAATAATCTAAATTTAGGTTTTTAATTAATTTATTATTATTATGTACATTCATTTCAGGCATTTGTTAGCATATATACAGTGTATATATTTGAAACATACATTTAGTATGCCAGCTCATTTGGACTTTCCTATTTAGCTCTTTTCAGTGCATTCTGCAATTTGCTTTATTCACGCTGATAAATGTAATGCTGCCTTATCTTTTCAAAAAAGAATCTTAAAAGCTGCATAAGGTAACAGACCTCATGTTAAAAGCATGCCTACTCTGCCTTAAAGCTCTGTCTAGGGAGGCATCTCTTTCTGTTTTGGAGCAGAGCTGTGGTATTGCAACATAAAAGCAGGATGTTGGGTCATTTTTGAGAAGGACAGTAAAACTAGTTAGTCCTCAATGTTTATGTCATTCTCTCTCGCTTTTTCTCTCTTTCTCTCCCTCTACTTTTTTTAATGAGTGTGCATTGTTTAAATGTTCTCTTGAGTTATAGATTTAGAGGAATGTAATTAGCACCGCCTTAATGAACATCATGAGGGTGTTACAATAGCATTAACAGACAGAATAGCCAGATCATAAAGAACCATGCTAAAAATGACCCCTAACTCTTTTTTTCTCCTCAGTGTCGGTCGCTCAGAATTGATAAGACTTTGCCTTTCTCGTGGACGGTTCTGGAATTATTATGGGGTGTATCTCAGATTTTGCTGGCTTCAGCTATTGTTTAAACATCAGCAACTTCATGCAAATAGCTTCTTTGTTGTAGCGGCATATCTTCAACCTTTTTCAGGCCAAGGGCATCTTAAGAGATGGATCATAGACCTTGAGTGTTGCTTTCTAGGTTTGGTCTGTAATAAGCAGTTTTTATTATCATTTATGTATATTCATACTTTGATATAAATCATTACTGACTGTTATTTGCATATCATGTTTATATTATTTTATCATGTATATATTTTTTCGTTAGATTATTTGTAATATTTTATGTTACTGGGCATATTCATTCATTAATTGTTGGTTGGCTGAAATTGAGTAATGTTTAAAGGTTAAATCAGCCCTTTTTTTTATTACTGATGAATTATGCACAATCAATCCAGGCACATTTACTATATTAAGATGGTCCATTTTGATTGAGAGTTGTTTTAATTTTAATTCACCGAATATATAATGCTCTAAAATGGACAGCCCAGATTCATCACGTTGTGTCAGGCTGAGCGCTTCATTTACCTCTTAATTGGGAGAACAAATTGTCTGACATTTTCTGATTCAGGAGGGGGAATTTCTGTACATGTCGCAAGACGGATCTGACAGGTGAATTCAGCCGGCTCTTCGCTCTGAAATAAGACTGTTAATATTAGGATGGCTTTCACTAACACAAACCGTTTTTCCCTCCGGGGTTTAAGGCCGGAGCGCGTCCCTGTCCGCCAGTGGACAAGCTGTCAAGGCTGACAGTCTATTCCCACAGCGAGCAATGCTTGAAGAGGCTCAATGGCGAAACTGTGACACAGCCGAGAAGATCCAAACACAGTTTCATTAAAGTTGAGCCAAACCAGACCTGTAATGACCCTTAAAAATGTTGCACTTTGTTTTGCAGTGCAAGTGCCTATAGTGTACTTACCAATGAAAGCACTGAGTAAAATAAGGCAACTACATAGTTCCGTGTTTCCCCTACCATTATATTAGGGGTGCCTTGCCAATGACTTTCCCTGCCCCCTTGAAGTCAGGTTAATTGTATTTTCTATATAGCGCCAGATCACAACCTCTTTTAATAAACAAGTTAAATAGCCATATGTAATATTGTATTTACACAACAGCATGTCATTTCTGTCTGTACATGGTTCTACATCGTTTATGAATTTCTGCTCTCTGAACCGCACACGGTGGAGTTCCAAAGAGCCACTCTCTGCTGTATGGGAATGAGAGTGCGTGACGCACCTGACAGGGCGCACGTGCACTCCCGTATATTATACATAGCCTACAGCAGCCACATCACAGGTAAATGATTAACAGGCTTGATTGATCGATGCGCATGCATCACAGCAGCTAAAATATATACAGATGCGGTGCGACCTGTTTATACAGTCTATTGGTACGACTCGTGTGAGTGATGCTCTCATTGTTGCAAGTGCAGCCATTGTATTTCCAGTGTTTTGAGCTGCTGTGATGCGATCGCCCCTATCTAGTGTCTCATCCAACTTTATGACCTCTCCCGGAAGCTCCGCAAGTCTCCCGCATATTTATACTGTCTCCGCGATCCCCAAAAATTAGTTACAATACCTGGAAATCATCGCAACGAGAGTGAATGAGCAAGAGAACAGATTGCGAGAGGCACAGTGATGGTCTAAGCATTACATTTCTTAGGTTAAATGAATAGAGCAGTAAAGATATCTCTAGTGCAAATCCATCCCTCTCTTTCATTGAGAGATCTGCTGTCAATAGTTGGAGATGAGCTAAATATTTTATTGGTCTTGCATGTATTTAAGCCTTTTTACATATAACAACTGAAAGCTCTGTAGTTTTCTCTCTACAGAGCACTGTAGTTTCAAGGTTAGTACCTATTTATCACACAGTTATTGAAAATATAATAAGTAGATAGTGTGTGTATGCCGATCTGGACTTTAAAGAAACAAATTCCAAATTCTTGAATTACTGTAGTTGAATAGTTTTTTCTGAGGAATTGTACTCCACCATTTTTAGTTCTGTATCGGTATTTTTACTGCACTATTTTCTTTCAACCTGCAGTCACTACTTTGTTTATTTTTCTTGTCTATGGTGATTGGCTAAGTATAATAATCAGTCCCTGTTATTACAGTCCAATCAAATCGTGCATAAATAAATGATCAGACTGATCGACCTCGAGAAACGCATGCTTTATAAATGCTGCCAACATGCACAGTGTGGTAGCATTAAAAGTATCTAAGACTATGAAAAATCGTTACATGCAATGAACACGAGATTATTTTGACTTCATATATCTGATGAGACGATGAAGAATACCTACTGTATGATGACTGAAATCGCCAAATAGCCTTAAACAATAACTAAATGCACTACAGAATGTTACGTTTTCAAACACATGCATAAATTGGATGAGTTCTGTCAGTGCGGCACAAGCTTGGTTTGCAGTACCAATTGCTGGTCACTCATATATTTTCATCCAGGGTTCAAAGTGCATAATAAGTATTAACATATTGTCACAGCTAAATGTTTGCCTCTTGGGTTACACAGAATGTGCGCCACATGTAAACGCGTATGTTAATGTAATGTGTTCTCACATTTTAAGCTTATTGTCCATGACTGGTTTTGTGTTTGAGCTTTTTTTTTTTTTTTTTTTTTGCTTTTTGATATTTTAAGTAATCCAGTGCTTGTTCTCTTTGTTTGTTTAAAAGATTAATGATGCGGACTTCCAGTGATGTATTTAGTGGTAAGAAAGATCTCATTAGTCGCACTGCTGGATTATAGATCTGAAGGAATGCGGCGTGTGTGTGTGTGTGTGTGTGTGTGTGTGTGTGTGTGTG
>CAIGQW010034901.1:3185695-3198980 GCA_903798125.1 Danio choprae
CAGGAGAGGGCAAATTCTTCAGTAGAATAGCACTCCTCATACTTCAGCCTCCACATCAAAATTCCTGTAAGCAAACAAGGTCAAGGTGCTCCAGGATTGGCCAGCCTAGTCACCAGACATGAACATTATTGAGCATGTCTGTGATAAGATGGAGGAAGCATTGAAGATGAATCCAAAGAATCTTGATGAGCTCTGAGAGTCCTGCAAGAACGCTTTCTTTTCCATTCCAGATGACTTTATTAATAAGTTATTTGAGTCATTGCAGAGATGCATGGATGCAGTCGTCCAAGCTCATGGGAGTCATACACAATATTAATTCTTTTTCCACTGCACCATGACTTTATATTCTTTACTGTACATTATTTCTGTTAAGTGACAAGACCTTTGTCTAAGCAAAATCAGACCTTACTGTCCTAATTAAATAATTAAAAATCAAGGCATGATTATATTTTATTTTGGTAAAATAAGCGTAATCTAGAGGTCTTTGCCTTTCATATAAGCATATAAACTTCTGATGCCAAATGATCAACTAGAAGTCAAGTTATTATTTTTTGTTCCTAAAACTAGGATAGGCAACAAGACTTTTGTCAGGTAGTGTATACTATCTTTATACTACTATACTGTATATTAATAATATAGACAAAAAAGTATCCCAATAGTTTTAATATGTTATTAGTATATTGCAATTAGAATGTTTATAAACTGTTAATATTCAACTGGCACCACAAGTCCTAACCTACAGTTGTGTAGTTTTAGAACTAAAAACAGTTCTGGTTAAGTACTGTTAATTACAAAGCCTTGTCTTTGTAACTGTAGAGGGAACAAAGCTAAGTTACAGTAGGACACGCACGAAGCAATGGGGCGACAGAATTAATGAAGGATTTTCAAGACCTAATGTCCCAAAATGACCGCTTCTAGCTACTTTTAACAGTGCCTTTGTTTCCATTAGCTTGTCAGGAACGATAGTGGTTCGTTTGCAGTGTTAATTAGTCCACGTGGGTGTTTATTGAGGAAAGCGCATCTTATTATGACATGGCTTGAGGGATATTCAAGCTAAATCACCTTGATGGGCGTAAAAATGTGCCATCCCACATCAGCCAAAACAGAAGAGACAAAGTATCAGCTTGAAAATGTCCAGTCATAATGGACACGTGTGGACGAATGCACTGAGGCGAATCATACATTATGGCAAGTCATTTTGACATTCAATGTTCTCATGCTAGTAAAACCATTTTTTTCAATACTATCTTTTCCATTAAAAACTACTTAATCATTATCTACCAATGGTTATGCTTGATGTACTAGTGTTTGTGCACTACATAACTAGTTCTTATATATCAGTACTTCGTTTTATACTAATAAATAATAAATTCAATAATAATAATAAAGGAAATAAATAATAAATACCTGTTAAACGTATACTAGTACTTCTTCGTAATATACTTGTTCTTATTTTAATAATGACTACTATATATTCTATAGTTACCATTTACAAATTAGCAGTTTTGCTATTGACTTTTATTGCGTTTAGTTCATTGATTTTGATGACTATTCTGTTTTTGATATCATCTATTACTATCTTAACAGCAAATATTCACAGCAATAGATATTAGTATCATTTTAAATTTTACTTATAAGCATTCATTAAACTTTTCACAAATATGATTTAAATACTGCCACTGTGGGCGTCACGGTGCATGTTTGCATGTTCTCCCCGTGTTTGCGTGGGTTTCCTCCGGGTGCTCCAGTTTCCCCCACAGTCCAAAGACATGTGGTATAGGTGAATTGGGAAAAGCTAAATTGTCCGTAGTGTATGAGTGTGAATGGGTGTGTATGGATGTTTCCCAGTGATGGGTTGCAGCAGGAAGGGCATCCGCTGCATAAAAACATATGCTGGATGAGTTGGCAGTTCATTCCGCTGTGGCGACCCCAGATTAATAAAGGGACTAAGCCGAAAAGAAAATGAATGAATGAATGAATACTGCTACTGACCCTCTGGCATGAGTTTTATAATGTGATTTTTTTTTAGAACACATCGCTTTAAAGTAATAAGTTTAAATTGTAATATTGTATTTTGTTAAATTTTTCACCTTTCTGAATATATTGACAAACATCATATTTATGTTGTGAAGTATCTGATATTCTGATTCTTAAATATGTGTATGAACATGTATTTCTTTGTTTGAACAATCTTAAGATTTGATCTATTATGGGTGATGGGCAGTGGGTGATGTAGTGAAGAGATTAAAGCTGCTGGATTTACAACATGTTAATTCATCAACTCCCGAAATACATGAAAGTAAATGGCCGTTTAACTGGGACAAGAATTGAGTAAACATTCTAGGAACCTAATCAGTATTTTTCTCCTATGCGTAAAGAACATCATCCAATTAAGTTTAAAAATAATTATTATTGCCTTCTACATAGGCATTAGCGTGTATTTTACAAACCAAAAATGTTATGTTTTGCTAGTACTTACGTGTATTTAAATGTTTGAAACCTCAAATGATTGTTGTTTTGAAAACACTGATAAATTAGGATTTATTATAAGTGCGGTGCATCTTTCTCTGCCTCAGCACAAGTTATTGTGGGAAAGCAGATTTGAAATTAACAGCTGATCATGTGACAAACATTCTTATCACACCGGTGTGATCATAGCATCAAAGGGTTAAACAGGAGTACATTTTATTACATTCTGTTACTTATTCATAGATACTAGTCAAATCAGCTTTTTTCCCTGTTTATTTATTTATTTATTTTTTACTGGAGAATAAGCACAAGCAGCTACTGAATAGGCTCCAGTACTTAATATAAAATGTAATAACTGAATAACTGAACGAGTATATGCGTTGGAGTATACGCGTAACGAGTATACGCGTAAACGTAATAACTGAACGAGTATACGCGTTCATTCACAAGCTTGTTTGTTGCCACATTTGCAGTGACTCACCAGTTTATTGTGAGCTTTTACACCCCGGATGCTTCATATTGAACTTCCCTCCCACCGTCCTCAATGCAGCTGCTCTCTCTCTCTTTCTCTCTCTCTCTCACTCCCCAGCGACTCACATTTGCAACACCATGTGGCTCAGAATGCTAATGCCACTCAAGCCCTTGTAATTGGGTCATTTCTTCAGGGGGAAGATGGAAAGGCCATGTTTTTCCTGACCTCAAGAAAAAGTTAAGAAAAAAGACTTAAGTCTAGACACTAAAGGCAAAAACACTATTTCAATGCACCTGTCAATGTTGGGCTTTTCATAAAGTGCTTTTTAAACTCTACTGGAAAGAAACCTTCAAAGTAGATTGTTAAGTGTTTTATATCACTTATTAAATTATGAGTACTTTTAATGGCTTTTTTTCACTTGCAATGAGCCATAAATCTCATTTTACTTCATTTTAACACTTACACCAGACATCAACATGTTATTCATACAGTATCTAGATTTTATTTATTTGTTTATATATAACTTGCCTGATTATTTACAGTACCTTTTTTTGTGGCTGTTATTTGTGCAGTATTTTCTGGATTATACAGTGACAAAAATAAATACCTCAAACTCCCTCTGCAAATTTGGAGGAAAAAATAAACAATAATTTGAACCTGACGTCATCCAATGATATATATGAAATATATGAAAACTAGTGCATATTTGATTAAAAAAAACTCATTTGCATATTTCAACATAGCATTTTAGAAAATGTGTAATACAGAAATGTTTGCAATTCTAAATGTTATCACTAAACTGGGGAAATATGGTAATAGCTATTATACCTTTCACTCTGTACTCCTGCAGTGTCTTGTCTCAAGTAAACTAATAAGCAGTCTTGTTGTGTTCTGATGAGCACCGTCGCAGTTAATGAACTCATTATCTCTGTCTTATTGGTTTCTTATTGGCTCATCCATCAATTATCACATCCACCAGTTATCTCTCTGATTGTGTTTGTAGTCATATTCAGGCCTGTGAGCTTTGAGAGGGTTTTCTGAAGAGCTGTTGGTGAAACTGAGGAGAAGCGACTCTGCTTCTGCTGCTCTGATTAGTTAACATCAACCAGAAGCACTTGTGTGCACATTCTGCCTCTCACAATGATCTATGTGGCCACATCAGATGTTGTATTTCATCTGTCTGTTTCATTATATTAATTGTGACGCTATTCCAGCAGTTGTGAATTGTGTCATCGGCAATGTGGACATTTTTTTCTGTGGTCCTAGTGATAATATACAGTAGTCAACATTTGAAGTGGGTCAAATCCTTTCATCAAAGTTCCTAAAAGGTCCTAACACTATTGAACAACACCAATTTTTGTCTTGGGGAAAAAACTTTTTTGAACCACTTTAAGTGTTGACTACTGTAATCTATACTGCCACAAATACAGAGTTTTCATTATGTCCATCAGTTGGTTAAATATATTGCTTCCTTTAAATATTGGAATTTTATGTGTGTTGTTTTCCATATGTTTATGTTGTTATTTTAGTTTTATATATACAGTGATGTAAAAAAAGTATTTGCCCCTTAATGATTCCTTATTTTTAGCATGTTTGTCACACTTTAATATTCCAGATCGTTAAACAAATTTTAATATTAGTCACACAAGTAAACACAAGTAAATCAAATGCAGTTTTTAAATGAAGGTTTTTATTCCCCGTTAACATAACTCTTGTTTATCATACCTGAGTTAAATTTTCCAACCCCATGCCTGATTACTGCCACACCTGTTTGCAATAAAGAAATCATTTAAATAGGACCTGTTTGACAAAGTGAAGTAGACCAAAATATCATCAAAACCTAGACATCATCCTGAGAACCAAAGAAACAAATGAGAAAGAAAATAATTGAGATCTGCCAGTCTGGAAAAGGCTATAAAGCCATTTCTAAATCTTTGGGACTTCAGCGAACCACAGTGAGTGGAGTACAAATGGCAAAAAACATGGAACAGTGGAGAACCTTCCCAGAAGTGGTTGTCTGACCAAAATACCCCAAAAGTGCACTAACAACTTATCCAAGAGGTCACAAATGACCCCACAACAATATCCAAAGAACCGCAGGCCTCACTTTCCTCAGTTAAGGTGAGGGTTCATGACTCCGCTATAAGAAAAAGACTGGGCAAAAATGGTTTGCATTTCAGAGTTCCAAGATGAAAACTACTGCTGAGCAAAAAGAACATAATGGCTTGTCTCGGTTTTGCCAGAAAACATCTTAATGATCCTTTTGGGAAAATACTCTGTGGACTGACGAGACAAAATTTTAACTGACTCGATGGTGTGTGTCCCATTATGTGTGGCGTTAAAATAACACCACATTTCAGAAAAAGAACAACATACCAACAGCAAAATGTGTGATGGCCTGGGACTGTTTTTCTGCTTGAGGACCTGGAAGACTTGCTGTGATAAATGGAGCCATGAATTTTGCTGTACACCAAAATATCCTGAAGGAGAATGTCTGGCCATCTGTTAGTGACCCTTAAGCTGAATGATCCAAAGCACACCAGCAAGTCCACTTCTAAATGGTTGAAGAAAATCAAAATGAAGGCTTTGGAGTGGCCTAGTCAAAGTCCTGACCTGAATCCAATTGAGATGCTGTAGCATGACCTTAAAGAGGTGGTTCATGCTTGAAAACTCTCCAGTGTGGCGGAATTAAAACAAGTCTGCAAAGATGGGTTGGCCAAAATTCCTCCACAGCGCTGTAACAGGCTCATTGCAAGTTATCAAAAATGGAGGTATGCAACAAGTGTGATAATGGGTCTATACAACAGTTTGACAGGATAATTGTGTATATTAAAAATAAAATCAACACGGAGGGTTTAAAAAAACCTTTTTTATGAGGAATTACTTTCTTCCGTGATGGATTCAAATCACCAAGCATCCGTTAAAGATTCTAACATCACTCTTGTACATTGCCTTATTATATTTTGGGAGAGCATGTGTCATTTTTGGTCCAAAAAAACTTGCTGGTTGAATAGAGTCAGAATTTACCAGGGGTATGAATAATTTTGGCCTCGACTGTTTAGTTGAAGATAGAACCAAATCACTAATTTCATTATTTAGCTTGTAGTTTTGGTAAAGTAAAAAATGTGTTCCCCATTCAAAATGTTCAATTCTATCCTGGTGCTGACTTAGAACCAGCTGACCAAATATGTTCCAAAAATCCTCCTGCATGGCCGAAGCCCTCAGCAAGAATTCAACAACTGAGCTAATATGAGAAATGTAGCAGAGTGAGACTCTGCTTTTTGACATCTGCTTGGTCCTCATGTTGAAGAGCAGGTGTTGATGCTGTAAATGAAAGGTCATGTCGCTCTGAGGAAAGCAGTGAGACAGTATTCATCTATGTTTCCCTTTCTCTCTCTCTCTTTCTCTGGTGAACAGCTGAGGCAGAAACGAGCTTGTTCACTGGGTTTCAATTAGCCATGAATGACTGTTTCTCTTTCTCCAGCTGTCTGAAATACTCCCGTTAGTAGGGGAGGGGGGGTCGGGGAGTCAAAATGTGAAACATGCACACTCACTGTAAATGCCAAGCCTGCTTTATTATCCAGCACTTCATAAAATGTCCTTGTTTGCAATCATCTCTCTGGACAGCATCTGTGAAATGATGTTGGTTGTCAGTGAATACTTTTATTTAGTAAAAATATAAGCAAACTATAATAAGAAAACTAATAAACTAATAAGAAAAATATATAAGCAACACATTTCTGCAACAGTTGTATTGTAGGTAATTATCATAATAAGAAAAATATACAGTAATTATTATGCAATATAACCTGCAGGGCCAGACAATAAAAAAATCTATGGATTTATGCGGAATGGTTTTAAAAGTGTAGAAGGTGAAAACCTAACACATAACATTAAAAGTAGCTTTTATTTAAGGTTTACAATCAAAATCCAATTAGGACTACTTGTTAAGTAAACGAAGCTGGGTCTCTCAGCAGGAGCAGGTCTCTCATATAATGCATCCATTACAAATTTGCATACTTAAAAATAATAATAATTTTAATTAAGCAGTTTCAGTTTTAATAATATGAAATGTTTTTGACCAAAATCATCATATTGCAAAGATTTTTGAATGATCATATGATGACACTGGAGACAATTAAATACATAATGTACATGTGTAATCATTAAAAAACATTTAAACCGTTGGACCAGCTGTTATTTATTAATAAAGGTAATATGATATAATGTGTCTATTGAAGACTCTTTGTAATTATGCTTCTAAAAGAGTTAAGCAGTTTGATAGCATGACTGTAGACATGTTCTTATTCACCTTCTGATTGGTGGAAGGAGGGGCATGATTGTATGTGCTGAAATCATGAACGTGAGAGCGGCCATGCTGGTTTTGAAAAGCTTTTTAACACGTATTAGAGAGCCATGCAGTCATTACTTTAGCTTCGCTTATTAAAGAATAATTAAGATGAACATCTCTAATCAAGCACAAAGATGACCCTCACTTCAATTCGAACTTGAAATTGGATTGGTTGCCTATCAATGTCATTTCTGGCTATGAACTCATGCTTAAAGGGCTGCTTGATCCAGCATGTCTGCCCCAGAGGCCTGTCCCATTGTACGCGCAGGTAAATGATTATGGATTTCAGTGTCCAGACTCAGATTTAGACAATTACAGCTGACGCGATGAGCTGAATAAATATGAGGCTCATTATTGAAAATTCCCATTCCTGTCACTTTCAAGGAGAATAAGCTGAATGGTGATGTTTTTAAGAGTTTTTTTTTACTTATTCTTTCAGGAAACACTCAAAATAAATTAATCACTGGTGTTGATATGACTTAAGAAAATTGAATCATCACATATGAATCATGTTATTTTACTGTAATTTAGGCAAATGGAATGCAAGAGCAGTTTTAACGAGAGATCAAATACCATTTCTTTTGATTCATCTCGTTTAACATTAGCACAGTTTACTCTTTCGAGACAATTTACCGTAATCATTCATTTGGACCACCAGATTTTACAGTTCAAGCATAAAAACTATAAATGTCAAGTAGTTATGTGGAACATATGGAGTGGGAAAGTAAAAGCAAACTGATCTCAGAACTGGCATTAGCAGTTCTCATTGAGTGAATCAAAACTTGAAAGTATAATTAAAACTCATCAGAATCTCCAAAATAGGTGAAAATTAAATTCTTACAAGTCTGTATTTCAGTTCAACATTTTTCCCTCTAAATCCAATCCCGCACAAAAAGCATCCTGGGAATTAAACATAGACTAGACAGTGAGTTCCGCCAACACAAATTATTCAACACAAAATTACTGCCAACTTAATGTTTCACAAATTTAAGTGGGTTGAACAAAAGCTGTTAAAAACCTTCAAGAATTGTGTTGTTTTAGCTCATTTTAAACAAGTGCTTTTACCAAGCAGCATTTTTGTTTTCATGTGGAGTGTATATATACACATATATATATATATGCAGAGTTCATATGCAAAAACCTTGAAGTTCCGTCTGCAACGGTTTTCTCAGCACTAATGCCTAGTTCAGACTGTATGATTTTAGCCCCGATTTTGACTCGCTGACAGATTTTGAGAAACTACCGACAAATGCCTGAAATCACAGGCAAATCGGTGCTCATTCACGCGAGTAACAATCACACAGTGTTAACTATCAAAGACGCGATCTGAGAGAACCGCAGTGTGAAACCTACTTTGTCTGAACTCGGCATAAGAGTAAAATTACTGAAACTACACACAACAACCCGAGAAAAATGCTCATTTTAGATAAAAAATTTCAGACGGCAAAGACTTTTGCATCTAAACTCTTCATATGTTTAGTTATAGGGTTTAATTTAGTCCTTTAGCAAGCAAATGTTTTGTTGCAACTGCTATGAACCTCGTTCCACGTAATTGTCCTGCTGCAGGTTGATTTGCATCCATCCAAAGATGCAAGTTAGACTTGTGCGCAAAATTGGAATATTGAATGGAACGTTTTCAAATAATGCAGCATTTCCATCCAATGAGTCAAAGAGTACAAAATATTTTCCTGATGATATCGTAGATTTTTCTTTTAAAATTATGTTGCCATTTTTCTAAGTGTACTCAGTGCGAATATGTTTTTTATGCACAATTTCAAAATGTACATTTGTCTTTATGGCATACAAATTGGTGGATGTTAAGATAGCTACTGTGGCACAGTTGTATATTTCATGTGACGGTTAAATGATTAACACCCTCTTTGAATTGCATTTCCAAACAGATCTGATGGGATTTTCATTTTCTTTCCTCTCCAATAGGTAAATGGAACAGAAATTGAATATGAATTTGAAGAGATTACATTAGAGCGGGTAAGTGTGTCTCTCTCTTTCACATAGCATGCATCCATAGATATTTGCTGTATCCGTAGGCACATATTAAGCACATGTCATATTTTCTGCTCGTGTGGACTCTTCCGCCTGATAATCCAGTCATTCATAGCTTAGCCTGTGAGCATGATCTTCAAATGAAAGCATCAAACATGACCAGTCACAAAACAAACTTGGCCTTTATAAATGAGATGATTGGATTGAATTAATTTTTAGATTCGACTAGTCATTAGATTACTATATTCAAATTACTATATTATTATTCAGTATTTAAATGTTTTTTTTAATAATATTAATTCATTTGATGGCATTTATACTGCCATTCTACCGAGTTTATGTTTGGAAAATTCATCGTGCAATAAATGTATTACTCTTTTTACAAAAATATTAATCTGTTTTTAATGATCAATTATCATGTTGATATTAAGACGAAATCATAAGAAATAGATCATCAGAAATATTAAGAAATGTTTCTTTAGTACAAAATCAGCTTTTTTACACTGGTTTTTGAACTGGAATAAATTACATTTTAAAAATTTATTAAAACAAACAAACAGCTATTTAATCTTAATTAAAATATTTCACAATTTAACTCATTATGTAGTAATACTTTTAATATTTTACCCAATTTATACTTCAATTTAATTGTGTTAGGTCTAATGAATGAATTTTATTAGAATATATACTTAAGCATGTAATATAAATTATTGTTATGCATTGTTTTGGTTTTACCTTAAAAACATTTTAGCAAAAACTTAATTTAACTGAAGAAAATTAACTACTGATCCTAATCTAAAATATGTCAATATTTGCATCTTAAATGTGTATGTTCATACTTGTTTATTTATACAGTAAAGCCCAAAACAATTTCATACCAAATTCTGGCTTAAAGATACTTTTGTTTTTTTTTACCAGAAATGACACGAGCTTCTCCCAAAAGATGTACAAGAGGCATCATTGTGGCAAAAAGATATTTCTCAGCTTTTATTTACATTTAAACGAAACATTAGGGCAAAATTTGCCAGGGGTATGAATAATTTTGGGCTTGACTGTATACTATATATACACAGTGGGGGAAATAAGTATTCAACACGTCACCATTTTTCTCAGAAAATATATTTCTAAAGGTGCTGAAATTTGAAATTTTCACCAGATGTTGATAACAACCAAAAAAATCCATTTATGAAAAGAAAACTCAAAAAAGATTAAATTAGTTTACAAATGAAGTTATGTGTAATAAAATGAAATGACACTGAAAAAAGTATTGAACACATGAAGAAAGGGAAGTGTAGAAATGCAGTGAAAGCGCAGACAGCAGCTGAAATCTCTCAGTAGTTATTCAGCAACCCTCTGCCCTTTCTTATTGTAAGTTAATATTAGCTACTTATAATATTAATATTACCAACATCTACATTAGCAGGGTGATAAAGAGTGATGATAAACCAGAGTGGACATTTCAGCAAGATAATGCAAGCAAACTCTCAAATGGTTTCAGAGAAAGAAAATTAAGCTGTAGAATGGCCCAGCCAATCACCTGACCTGAATCCAATAGAAACTACAAAATAAAGATCAGATTTGATAGACAAAACTCACAGAACTGCATTACCATCAATGTATGTCAACATTCGAAACCATGGCTGCATATTTTGTCACCTGTAGCTTTAAATGGTCACTCTCATTAAAACCGAATAGATTCTGATTGGCTGTTGGTGTCTTCATAAGCTGAGAATAACAGGAAGTCTTACTGAAGCTTTAATTTAGAATTTACAAATCACAGGACCCTCTTAATTGGGCCACTGGATGTGCTTAATTTGCAAGTGAAAGCCTGGGGTGCACACTAGAGGCAGTGTAAAAAAGCGGAGAGAATTAGACGGCTACGGATGACATTCTGGCAGCTGCAATTGGATCCACATGACTAGACATAGAGCACGGACAATAGCAAAGGTCAACTAGACCAGAGGGAGCACAGATTTGTCCGACCCTGCAAGAGCTGAGAGTATATGTTCTGGGCTTTCTGCAGAATCCACTAAGATTACAAGCTCTAAAATTGGATACAAACCGAGACGATAACTCTGCTGCAAGAGCCCAGCCTCTTATTGTTACTCATATACAGTTAAAGTCAGAATTATTAGCCCCCCTATATATTTTTTACCACAATTTCTGTTTAACAGAAAGATTTTTAAACATAATAGTTTTAATAACTAATTTCTAATAAATGATTTATTTTATCTTTGCCATAATGACAGTACATAATATTTTACTAAATGTCTTTCAAGATGTAGTGTTCAGCTTAAAGTGCTATTTAAAGGCTTAACTAGGTAAGTTTGGTTAACTAGGCAAGTTAGGGTAATTAGGCAAGTCATTATATAATAGGGACGCAACAATTATAGATTTTTGGTTGTACGATTATAGTCTGAGGAATAATAATAACAAAACACTACTAGTTTAGAAAATCTTATATTTTAAAGTGTTATTTATCCTCACAGCAAGAAGGTCACTGGTTCAAGCCTCGGCTGAGTCAGTTGGCATTCCTGTGTGGAGTTTGCATGTTCTCCCTGTGTTCACGTGGGTTTCCTATAGGTGGGTGCTATAGGTGAATTGGGTATGCTAAATTGTTGGTAGTGTATGTGTGTGAATGAGTGTGTATGGTTGTTTCCCAGTGATGGGTTGCAGCTGGAAGGGAAACCACTGCGTAAAACATATGCTGGATAAGTTGGCGGTTCATTCCACTGTGTGCGACCCTAGATTAATAAAGGGACTAAGCCGAAAATGAATGAATGAATAAATAAATAAGTAAATAAATAAATAAATAAATAAATAAATAAATAAATAAATAAAAATAAGAATAAATAAAAAAAATAGCATTTGTCTAATGTAAATCTAAGCTACATATTTGCTAAGTATTTCCCTTTTAAAGAAAAGAAATGTAGTCAAAGGCTGCTGTCTTTTGGTCAACTATATTACAAAATTGTTTGGTATTTTCATTTTGTAATTTTCTTTTTGGACCAGAGTAGAGTAGTGTACATTCCATACATATAAAGTGTGAAGTTGAGCGGTCTGTTGTTGTCATGTAACTCGCGGTGCGCTCGCGGCATTCTGAAACGTTGTTTTCAACTAGATACGCCAGAAAAGCAATTAATATGCGCACAAAAGCACGCGCCTACATTGGAATTAATGAACTTGCGCACACAAAAGATTCGATACGTCAACGTCCCTTACGTGCGGTGTGACAGAGGCGTCAGTTGAGGCGTCAGCCGCAGCCATAGTTAATCCATTGTGCATGTGCATTAACCTCGGTGTACAAGCTCAGAACTTTAAACTAGGCACAGTTGCCATAACTTTGTTTAGTTGCTGCAGTTTTGTTCCCGCATTTATTGTAGCCGAAATAAAACAAATAAGACTTTCTCTAGAAGAAAAAAATATTATAGGAAATACTGTGAAAAATTACTTGCTCTCTTAATCATCGTTTGGGAAATATTTAAAAAAGAAAGAAAAAAAATCACAGGAAGGCGAATAATTGTGACTTCAACTGTATATTTTTCTCTCAATTGATAATCATCCCTGGTATCACATTTTGTTGCACTTTGCATAACGATAAGGTAGATCTGACTGCTTAAAATAGCAAGAAATATAATCAGCAAAGATTATTTTCCTTTAGAATACACTTAGCTTCAAGCTTAAAGGTCTGTGTATTATACAGAGAAAGTGCCTTTGGGAGTTTAGTCATAAACACGTCACTTCAAAATATCAGCCTGTTACTCTATTTATGTCTTTTAGATGGTAAATGTGGCTCTAGCTCACGCTTTTCGATTTGTTGGTTTGCACTGCTCAGATGCACAAGCCGTGCCAAACTGTAAACACTGATGAGTCATGAGTAGAAAAGTGCCTCTATGAAAAATATACTGTTACGCTTCTGTTTTTGATTCAGTTTTTGTGTGTGTGTGCGTGTGCGTGTGCGTGTGCGTGTGCGTGTGCGTGTGCGTGTG
>CAIGQW010034901.1:3201148-3215304 GCA_903798125.1 Danio choprae
CTCTCTCTCTCTCTCTCTCTCTCTCTCTCTCTCTCTCTCTCTCTCTCGCGCTCTTTCCTTTCGCTCTCCCTGCTGTAAATGATTGAAATGGGGCTGTTTATCACAGCCCTAATGTCTCTCTGGAGAGCTGAAGTACCTGAAGTTTTCTGCTGACTGCCACACACTCTGACCGCGAGGTGCTTTAAAAAATTTACCATCTGCAAGGTCTGAGGTGAAGTGTGTGGATATAACGAATAGACCTGACCAAATCACTCTGGGATTATGTCAATCTTCTAGGGAAAAAACAAACAAATATGCATTATACATTTTATGTAAAACTTCTTCCACTCTTGAACTCAGCCCATTGAATCACATAAAAAGTAGTTGTGAAATTCGGCACAGATAGAGGACAGTCTGATTAACCACAAAAGTTTTTTAGTATCGATTTCCTACGGGTTGTGGAATTTCTGGAATGTCATGGAATTTTAAAACATCTATTCCAGACATTGAAAGTCAGGGGATTTTATACATATTTTCCAAGTCACGAAATATGATGGATTCATAAATGTAATTTACATTTATCAAAATGTCATTTTACTGTACCATATTTTTTATTACGTTG
The DNA here is from genome assembly GCA_903798125.1 of Danio choprae. NCBI lineage: Eukaryota > Metazoa > Chordata > Actinopteri > Cypriniformes > Danionidae > Danio > Danio choprae. Next base: position 3,201,750 of record CAIGQW010034901.1, read on the forward strand.
TTTAACGTTTTGCCTATTGTTATGGTTTGTCTTTTTTCTGTGTCATTTTATTACTTTTCCTGCTTGCAATCTAATATATTAAAACAGTATGATAAAAAATTACAATGTACAATATCGAGAAGCTCAAGTTATTTTGTTTTGCTAAAAATGAATGGAAGTGATTGAGACAAGAAGTCTTGACAAATTTGAGTTACAATGACCGTGCTGCTATACGTGAAAAATAAGGTGGATTGGTCATGGAAATTTTGCATTTTAGTCAATGAACAGGGAAAAATCAATGAATTTGACATTTAGCTTAGAGTTGGAACCCTGAGTATATCTTGGTTGTGCCACCAGTAGCTCAAATTTGCACTCATGTTTATGATAACTTTTTGACAGTTATAATATATTTTAACAAACTTTTTTTTTTCAATGTAATTTTTTTAATACTGTAAAAAAAAAGTTTTTAAATGTTAAAATCAGCAGTGTTGAGAATATCTATAAGCAAGTGTGCTATAAACATTCAAAGCTTACAGTTTGCCTTAATGGATCAACATGTTCTGATGTGTCCCGCCACCTTCAAGACGCATTTGTTGCTGCTAAAATCGGTCATTTATTCACATGTCATGGTCCGGAGATTAACCTTTTTGGGGTTTTTCGCGCTAATGTCACGTGAGCCACCACAGTGCACAGGTACACAATCCACTTTAGCCCCGAGAGATGAAACTGTAGGTTAACTATGTTTGTACGTAATAACTTTAAAAGTTAAAAGCTATTAGTTACTAGTTACTTAACTTTATTAGTTACTAATAACTGTAACAATACCTATCAGACCCATTTGAATTAAGCAGAATGCTAGATTTTAAAGTGGAGAAGCGGTCAGTTAGACCCAATATTACTGTTATAGACTGTTACTGTCATGAGTCTGATGGCTTTAGCTCAACAGTTCTGACTGTGAGCTGTGATATAAACAAAATGCTATTGGCTGTTTTAAAAGAGGGGGAGGAGCTATTCTATGTCCCGCCCTGTCTTCATGTTTGAGTTCAATTTACGTCACACATCGAAACAAAATACACATTTTAAAGCACTTCACGGGACCTATAAGTAGAGGTGTAATGAAATACTCACTTGTACTAATTTTGTTTTCATCTGATTCTTTGACTAAAGCTTATTCAATAGCTTTATTTTATGTCATGAATTTTGTTTGCCATTTAAAATCATCTTCAGACAATGCTGACAAAAAGTTATGAAACTTGGAAGTGGTCATGATGCTCTAAATTTGCATATTTATCTGCATTTCCCCAAAACATTGCCTCATTTTTAATGTCTTAAGGGGGTCTCACACCAGTCTGCACTGTGCTATCTCTTTAACAATCTGAAAACCATCATGTATGCATTCCGGTGGTGCCATTCAAGTTGCCATGCAACTCAGGATGTTGTTTAAATTCCTGCCTTGCCACAGAACTCCATCTCCATAGTTTTTATATTAAATAACATTATATTTGCATATAGAATGTGGAATCAAAGAATGTGCTCGGATTTGTTTGCAATCAGAATAGTTCAAAATGCTATTAAAATAAATTGTTTTTACCAATACCGCGTGATATGATTTTGCCAAAAATCATTTTTCACCTCTACACTCTTGTTGTACATCAGCAATTATCTCGTTAGTTTCTATTTTTATGAAAGAATGTTAATATAAATGTGATTATTCAGTAATATGGCAAAACTCAATTAAGTCTTCAGAGTTATGAAAGAGCATTGTTTGACCAATTAGACGTTTATTTGTGTATGTGTGTGTGTGCGTGCGTGCGTGTTTTGAATAGTTTTGAAGGTTTAATTGTTGTCCGTAAGCTGTAGAGTTTCTAATCCTGGCTGGGTGTGTTTGAGATTCACGTCAGGGCCAATCAGGAGTTGATTGAGAGGGTTGTTTTATTAGAGCGAAGCCTAATTAGATTGTGCTGGAGATCTGCAGATCGTCTTCGTGTTTTGTATGCATGTGTGTGTCGTCGTGAGCAGCAGCTGCGTTCGACAGCCCAGTCTGAGCCTTTCACCCTGCTCTGCTCCATGACTTGGCTGTTTTCTTTTATTCTTCCTCTCTCAATCAGGTCTGTCAGGGCTTTGAGCATCAGCAGTCCTCCTTCTCTCCAGGCACTTTAGCGTTTGGTAGTCTGCTTTAGACCCTCAACCATATTTTCCCTTTGGTTCTCTTTCATTCTCCTTCTCTGTCCAGCCCATAGTCTGCATTCTTTCTTTTAAAAGAGTACGACATTTTGAACGTTTTCCAATAAGCTGTGATAGATTTATGGTGAGTTGGAGGTGAACACCATTTAGAGAAGCAATTACATTGTGTAGGGTTTTTTTTTGGTACCCTTGTTTGACTTTGGGAGTACTGGAAGCAGAACTAGCTTTGGACGAATTATGTTGGGGTTAAGAAATCAAGGAGCAAAGAAAAAGGAAGTTTCATCAAAGATTATGGTTTGGGGAAAAGAATACATGTCTAGTCAGGCTTTATACATGCAAAATATCCAGATTTATCCAGAAAAAAAATGCAAATAACTGATTTGGTGGCAAGTTTTTCCAAAAATGTGAGGCATTCCTTTCATTGTTTTGCTGTGAAATACAGTAAAAGAAGTGGATCAAAACAGTTTTTAAAAATCTACATTTAAAGACAAGAATGTGTGTTGCTGAGTTTGAATCCACTTTAAATGTGGACTACTGTATACACACATTTACACATCTTAATTCTTTATTCATTTTTAAAGGGGGAAACACAGAGAGAAACTAGAGTTTACCCTAAAAGCCTATAAAGCAATGGTCTCAAACTCTGTTCCTGGAGGGCCGCAGCTCTGCATAGTTTAGCTCCAACCACTTCCAACTCATGCCTGCTTAATACTCTCTAGTAGTCTAGAACACCTTGATTATTTGCATCAGCTGTGTTAGATTAGGGTTGGAGCAAAGCTGTGCAGAGCTGCGGCCCTCCAGGAATCGAGTTTGAGACCTATGCTATAAAGCCTCATATTTGAAATTGTTGTTTGAAAACAAATGCTAAGTCTTCTGCATTGTTTGATGGCTATTTTAACATGCTGATGTAAATGAAGCAGAGCGTGCACATTGTAGAGATAGAGAAGACTACGCTTATGATGACAGATGTGCATATACAGTACAATATATAGAAGTTTAGAGAATGATTCAACTCACATGGTTCAAACAGGCTTTGAATGTGCCTTGCAATAACGTCACATGATGCAGATCAAACACTAGACGAGAAGTATGTTTTGACAACTCAAGGTTTTTTACACCAGACGAACACGACTACAAGCTATTCACAAATGCTACAGGTACATATATATTTAGCAGATGGTGCTCTGTGGCATGGAAAGAATTTGAACAGTATCCTGATTGCCCAAAATATGGGGGAAATCTGTGGCGGTTTAAAATAAATTGTGAGCTCTACTAAAATTGTGACATTTACTTGATTTTGTGTTAAATTCAGAGATCGTGGAATCCCGATATCCTTGAGGATCTATTTGTACACCTGGAAAGGGATTGGGGACAGGGATAGGTCAAATTACTTTGTTTGTTTATTTATTTATTTATTTGTGATTTTTGTAAACAAAATAATTATTGTTTAACAACACAAAGCTTTATTTGAACATTTCTGTTTATACAATTTTAATTTAAAACTTTTAATATAACTGATATTAAAATATAAAAATAAATATTGTGTTTGTTGTTTTATACTATTATACGTTTGTCATTTTTAAATATTTGTGTGTGTGGGGTATATATGTCAGTGTGACTGTTATTGTTATTTTTATAGAATTTTATTCCTTCTTGAAGGGGCCGGGATTTGATAAGAAACTGAAGTATGAGGCGACGTGAAACAAACGTTGATTGATTTAGTCGGAAGTGACAAACTGCAAGCTTTGGATGTTTATGTCAGTTTTATATTCTTTAAATGTGAATTTTGTCATTGTTTTGTACCACACTAGCTAATAAATATCCTAACAGACAGAAACTAACATCTACATTTTTTTATTTTAATTTCACTGGACCATCATTATCAAGGTTTCCATTAGCATCTCAGTAAATTAAGTTGTGTGATATAATTCCTCTGCATAGTGCGTCTGTTGCATTTATTTGCCATATATACATGTGTGTATGGTTTGGTTTCAGTGTGTGTGTGTTTGCTGGGTCTCAGCTGCTGTATGTAAGCCTGCCCCAGGAGGCGGCTGTCCTTGGCCCACAGGCTGCCATGATCTGGAACTCTCCGCAGGAGGCTTTACCACAGAAAACTCACTCCTCGCTCTTATTTCTCTCCACAGAGTCAATGACTGTATTTTGCGAGTGAACGAAAGCGATGTTTCAGAGGTGTCTCACAGTAAAGCAGTGGAGGCTCTGAAAGCGGCCGGATCAATTGTGAGGCTCTATGTTCGCAGGAGGAGACCGATGCTGGAGACCGTCACCGAAATCAAACTCATAAAAGGACCAAAAGGTTTCTCATTTACATTTACAATAAACCTAGAGCTGCTCTTTATTGTTTGCATTACGCATATGTCACGGCAGTTGACTGATAACTAAAAAAAATTCTATTTTAGAGAAAGACTTTGCACTAGGAATGGCCGATATGGACTATTTCACAGTATTTTCTGGTGCTTATTGTGATATCTGTGACAATAATTCATGTGTATTTACTGAGAGACAAAACATTTCTGTGACTTTGGAGAGAGGTATTATCTTTCCTATTTTGTAGCACTTTACTTGAATTATGACATGACACATGCCATGAAAATGAAGAAGATGTTGTTAGGTGTCATTAGCTCAGTTATGTCATTTTAAATGCAAAGATGACACTATTTGAGATTTTTCTTTTGACTACTTGACATAAACAAACACATCATAACCTGTCTTTGACAAAGTAAAGTGTTACCCACCACAGAAATAAAGTAGAAGAAAAAAAACCCCCAAAAAAATATGCTTAAAATTATCAAACATGAAAAAATATTAGCATGCAATTGTGGCAGTTTATATATATATATATGTATATACATATGTATTTATGTGTATATTACATTTATATATTTATAAATTACATTTATTTAAGTATATTTGTGTTCGTTTCCCAGTGATGGGTTGCAGCTGGAAGGGCTTCCGCTGCATAAAAACATATGTTGGATACGTTGGCAGTTCATTCCGCTGTGGGGACCCTTGATTAATAAAGGGACTAAGCCGAAAAGAAAATGAATAAATAAATGATATCTGTGTTCTTGATTCTGGGTACTGGGTATTATTATTAGACAAAAGTACTATATATTTATGTTGTAAAATGTTGACAATGGCAATGGCAGTTTATTTATATAGCACAATTAAAAACAACCCAAGTTAAAAATCTACATTGACTGATCCAGAAAGAAATCCAGATGACTTTGTGACAAGTTTTTGCAAAATTTAGAAACATTTTTTCATTGTTTTGCTGTGAAAATATACACACATTTACACATCTTAATTCTTTATTCATCCCATGACCTCGAGAGCCATTGGTCTCTGTAATTTGTATAGAGGATACACTGAGAGAAACTAGTTAACATTGGTAACATCAACAAAATGTTAACATGTCTTCTTCAATCTGTGTGACATGAAACCAACAAAAAGTTTTTAGTCACTCATATAACATAGTGGATTTGGAGTAAACATATGTCAGTAAATCCCAGCAAACTTTATCCATTGTAATACAGACCGATGTTTTTTTGCACTGTTCAGCCCTGACTATACTAGTTCAAGATTGTAGCAGATTCCAGATTGAGGCTTTTATCTTTATTATTGCAAAGAGACTAATTCTTATCTTTGTGGAAATTCTTTTACCAACAAATAGCAAACAATAAGATATCACCCAACCTTACTTTGCACATTTATAGTGTGCAATCAGGATGCTTTTAATTTTTTTTTTATTTCTGCTGTTATGAATGAAAATAGGCTATTACTCATGTAATCACATTCACGTTGAGGATGGACTAAAACATGAAAAACTAATTTGAAAGTTCACTGAGCCTGAGAGTTATCACGTCATTGTTGTTGGTTGTTAGTTGTTGTTGTTGTTTGGGCGGAGCAGTAAACAGAATTATATCCTGAGAAAAGACAAGGCTTTGATGCATTATTCAAAGCGCATAAAGGATGATGCATCACACATACACACACTAACAGCAGCGCTTGTACAAATTTGGAAGAAGAGCTTCGCCACCATAGACGCATCAAATCTAAAACAAAATTAACACGTGTTTCTTTTCGAAGAAACTGAGGACCTAGATTATGCTTGAGGAATGTGTGTACGTGATGCTCTGAGTGAGTTTTAAATGTTCTATTTATAACTAGATGTTGGTTAACATCAACTTCTAATGCTTAAACAGCATTGCTTCTGTTTAAGGGAATGACAAAGGGATGATAAATTGCATGGGTAGTCTGTTGTCACTGTTTCTAAGCTAATGATTTAGATTTTCCTTTCTCCTAATCCCACAGGGCTCGGCTTCAGTATTGCAGGTGGTGTAGGAAACCAGCACATCCCGGGTGATAACAGCATCTATGTCACTAAAATCATTGACGGAGGTGCTGCGCAGAAGGATGGACGGTTACAAGTTGGAGACAGACTGCTTATGGTATTTCTTATTGATCTCAGATATTATCTTATCAAAATTGATTTAGTGGCTGATAATTTCAGTGGGAAAATTTCAGGTCAGAAATCTTAAGATACATATTTTGCATAAAGAAATTGTTTTGTTTTTTATTATTGAAGGAAAAGACGATTTACGAACAATAAAACAGTAAACATTACAGTTTCCATCCCAAGGCAGCTTAACAAAATAATTAGGATCAAATACACTAATTACATGTCATGCATGTCGTAACATAACAGTGATGATGAAAATAATAATAATAAATAAATAAAATATAATAATAATAAATTACAAATAAAAGAGGGAGGAAATTTGCAGGACAAACTTCATTAAAGACAAAAACCATGGAGGGGATACAAAGAAATATACAAAGAATTTATTTTTAAAATTTAAATTATTAATGAATTAAAATTTAAAATTTAATAAATTTTTTTACATTGATTTTAGTACAGTTGTCCAAAAAAAATCATTATTTTTATTTTATTTTATTTTATTTTATTTAATACAAGATCAGCTTTCCCTCACATCCAAAAGCACACATTTTGGGACTCATACTCACTCAAGCACTGTAACAAAGTCCCTTCATCTATAGTCTTTAAGTGTAGAGAGGTAATAGGTACACTCTCGCACTAGTAACACATAAGATCCATAAGATCTCTAACTTACATAAGTTAGTGCTAGCATCAAAAAAATAAATAAATAAATAACGGAAGTAATCTTTTTGGCCAAAAAAATATTTAGTTATAATTTCACATACTTTTTTGAAACTTGACCCAGTTATTTACAACAATGTAAATAAATCTGCATGCATGAAACAGCATTGGACCACCCCTGATGTCAGCATACATGTTGCACATATCACAATGTTTTTATTTTATTTAGTATTTAAAGCTAACTAGGACTAAATGTAATTTAATTAGATTTTTTTGCATTTGTTTTAGATCATGAAAATACATTCGGTTGACTTTCAAGTTCTCTTGGTTAATTTGTGGTGTTATGTTAATGTTTTAAGTGTCTGATGTTAGTACTTCCTTTAATCACATTTTAATATGAGGAGGTGTTTAGGAAAGCCATTTGCAAGTTTAAGCAGCGCAAACTGGCAAAAGTGAATTTTAAGTGTTTCATACAAAACAAAACAAAAAGCTCTGTCCAAACGCATGAAACCAGCACTTAGACATCTCTGGAAATGTGCTGCATCCATAGTTGGCTGATTACATTTGTGAAGTTTCACTCTAGTGTCAGTGTCAAACTCCATCGCCTTTAATCCGGGGGGGTTGTTAAACTCTTTAAGACTGAGTTTGATTTAATTAGCAAGATCAGTGCTGTGTGTAATCCACTGGGCAGGACACATTTGGCAGCGCTGATTCGCCATTGACCACTAGAGCGTAACTGTTTACGTAACTCTGGATTGCCTGCTTAACACATCTTGCTTGTTTTCTTTTTCACCCAGGTGAATAACTACACTCTAGAAGAGGTAACGCATGAAGAAGCAGTGGCCATACTGAAGAACACGTCCGATGTGGTTTACCTAAAGGTCGGGAAACCCACTAGTGTCTATCTCTCAGACCCTTATGGGCCGCCTGATATCACACACTGTGAGTGACTTTTTTTTTAGTTGCAACATATTCATCGTTCATTTGTAGAAATTTAGTAGTGATAAGCAAGATATTGATTTGTTAGTTGTTATAGTGCCAATATCTGTAACGTAAACTCTCTCTCTTTGTGTTTCTCCAGCATTCTCACCCGCTATGGAAAATCATATCTCTTCTCCTGGTAATAATGGCACTCTGGAATATAAGTCCAGTCTTCCGCCCATCTCCCCCGGCCGATATTCCCCCCTGCCCAAGCACTTGCTGGGGGAAGAAGACATAAACAGGTTGGATGGTTTTTCCTTCCTACGGTAATTTCCTCCCTCTCTACCAGACGCCACTGCCCACAGGTAGACGTGTAGCCACCCCTTCCCCCCCTTGTGTGTCCTGTGGAAATCCAAAACACAATCAAACAGCATCATCACACCTTGTGATGGGATTTGTTTGGGATTTACTGTCCCATCCTTACTCCCTCTGTCTTGTTAGTTGCGTGTTGTTTTATGTTGCTGATCTTTTTTTAGTGGTCCATGTTTGTTGTCAGAAAATTCAGAAAACGAGCCTATACAGACTACTCGATACATTTTCCAGCTGAAATGAGCAGTTGTGGGAGCTAAACACTAAGCAGTTTTAGATGCCTTTGTCACTAATTATGATTACAAGAGCAGATGATTTATAAATACAGGCTTATTTTTGCACAGTTCCTTACACAATATGTTTTGACCTTAAATGATAGTTCAGTCAAAAATGAAAACTATGTTAATTACTCACCCTCGTGTTGTATCAAGCCCCTGATACCTTTGTTTAACTTCAGAATACAAATGAAGATATTTTAGATTAAATTTGAGAGCTCCCTCATCCTCCATAGACAGCAAGACATCCTCGAAACAGACCATAGCCTTCAGTGGTTCAATCTGAATATTATCAAGCAACCACAATACTTTTTTTGCGCACGCATGAAACGACAACAAAAAAACTCTATTCAACAGTTTCTTCTCCTCAGTGTCAATATAGGGCAGTTAACTAGGACACGTCGCTGCACAGTGCTCATGAATGTGTGCAATATACTGACACTGAGGAGCAGAACCTGTTGAACAAAGTCATTATTTTGGTTTTATGTATGCGCAAAAGGATGAACAAGCTCTCCGATTTTACCTAAAATATCTTAATTTGGGTTTAGAAGTTAAACAAATGCCTCAATGACTTGGAATGACATGAGGATGCATAATTAATAACATCATTTTCATTTTTCGGGGTGAACAAACTCTTTAAAAGGCACTTTCCATATAGTGCATGATTTCTAAACAAATACATTTTGACATCAGCAAAATGTGTGGCTTTTCTGACATTGTAAACTTGGTAGCTCATCTGCTACTGCATTTTGCAACAAATTTAGTCTTCTTTGACATATAATTTTGTTAACACTACCAGTTACATTTAGAGTATGTAGTGTGTTATTTTAAAATTCAATAGAGCATTGGGTGTCAAAGTGCAAGTTTTTGTTGCGGTTGTTGTCGTTGTTGTCGTTGTCATTGTTGCTGAAAACAGTACCATCATTTTCTCTGTGCAAATTGCAGAATTGGGATTCGTGAAAACGGTGACATTTGTGTGCATGTGTATTATGTTGTCAGTTTATTGCCATGCATTGAGTAACCAAACAATCAAAACAACAGGGGGGTATTCCAGAAAGCTGGGTTAATTTACCATCTGCTAAACCCTGAACTCTCGGTTGATTAACCCAAAACCTGCTAACCACGAGTATGTCAGTTCCAAACTTTTTCAGTGGATCGCCAAATGAACAAATACCATTGAAAGTCGAGGTGAGAAAAAAAGGACAACGCACTTTACAGTGGCAGAGTTGGAGGTTTTAACGTCGGCATATGTGGAAGTAAAGGCAATTATGATGAAAAAAGCAATATAGCTGTATCAATGAAGGAAAGAAATAAAAGATAATAAATAGTAAAAAGTAATGAGAGAAAAAGCGTTGGTTTATTAAAATACACATGCTACGCTCCCTCTTTTATTCTAATGATAAATTTAACTTATCTTTAACATCCTTTTTGAGTATGTTGTACAACCATTCATGCAATTGCCATTAATTTCTTAAAGCTACAATAATAATGTATTATGGATTAGTGGCCTACAAATGGCTTAATAAATTGTAATCCTTGGAGCTAGATAAACTCTCTCCAATGTCAAAATTAAACACAGAAACATTCTCCTAAAAGGTAATGTTTGATTACTGGAGCTATGTATTAAGCACCAGAATATTCTTTCTGTCATGTAGCTAATAGAAAAGAGGCTGAGGCCTGTCTAACTGCTATGTAAGGTTACTTACATACCCCAAAAGTTACCACCGTTTTTGGAACCGAAAGCTGAGGTTAATTACACTTAATTACACTTAAACTTACCCGGGTATGTCACATAACCTGCTTTCTGGAATACCCTCAGTGGAGCACTATATTTTACAAAGTAATAAGTGAAAGTCACCTACTGTCTTGGCTTGAATAATAAAGCTTTTTGTTGTTGTTGTTGTTGTTGTTGTTGTTGTTGTTTTGAACATTTTAGCTGTGTCGTCATCTTTATACAGAGATTTTATTTAATTTATTTATACGTTTATTTATTTTTGGTGTTTTTTTGCCTTTATTGTGATCCGACAGTAGTTGGACAGGAAGCAAAGATAGAGAGAGATAGAGAGATGTGATTGGGAACTTGCGCAGTTGCTCTATATGTCAGCGCACTGCCCATGAGGCTATCAATTCTACTGTATGCAGAATAATTTTTTTTTTAAATGCACAAATTATAACTTTTCTATTTAAGTACACCTGTGTTTTTTTTCAGAAAGAAAACACCTTGACCACCTTAGCATCTACATAAAACACACTAGTTACCATATAGCAAAAAGTGGGAAGAACTATACTAATAATTTAAAGTCTTAAATGTAATGGTATCAGTGTGTATCAACAGCATGAGCTTGAATTTTAGATGCTGGCTTGCTTTGAGAGACATATGTTCAGGACTGCGGGGCTATGGATTTGTTTGGTTCACTGCAGTGCAACCTGAACCTCCGAGTGATGTAAACTCTGAGCATCATCCCTGGAGTTTCCGGAAAGCGAAATATAAACCACAATACCAGAACAGAATCTAAAGACTTCCCAGAGCAATACTCTCAAGCAAACTCCCAGAGAACTGTGAATTCAAAATAGAAAAAAACACAAAAATGCCCCAATAGACTTCAGTTTTGATTAACTTGTCTTGCGGTCTGGCTTCATGATGTGTTAATAGACCCTGTAGTTGTTTTGGGCCTCTGAGGCTTTTGGTAGCATGAGCGTCTAGCGATGGCAGCATTTTGGGCTGTTGCCTTTTGGACACATTGGACTTGAATAGCCGGATAACAATCCCAGAAATCCACTAGCCTTATTGGCTTATGGCCAGACTCACCATAATAAGCTTCATCTATCCAAAAGGGAAACCTATTTGTTTTTTTAGACTAAATAAATACCCAAATTCAAACCTCTGCCATGTTTGTGTCTATTTGGAGGAGCTTTGATTTGATGTCCTCTACTGTCAAATACTGTAAAAAAAAAAACTGTTTCACAATGAATGCTAAGCATGCAAGCGGACTTGCATTCAAAACAAAGAGTATGACCTTTCCCTGAGGTGAAAGAGACAGATTAAACCCCCTCCTCTCTGCCGGAGTAAGAGGTTTACGTGGTCCGTGTGTTTGAGAAAACTTAAGCCCATCTGGAAGTTCTGCCCCCTTCATCTCCACAGTGTTTTCCACAAGAGAATTGAGCACTCCGAGGTCTTGCTTGGATATTATAATATGAAACGGCAGAATATTGTGGTCTCCAATATCTTTTTTTAAGTTTGGAGGCTCGGCAGTTGATAGTAGGTGACACAAGGAATAGGCCATTTCATGTGGATTTGCATAATAAATTTGAAGTTACACATTAAATAATTAATTAGGTGTGACATCAGGCAGATGTTCAAGGCGGGGGGATAGACGTGTGTGTGTTCTTGTATGTCATTTTGGTTCAGGGGAAATGAAGTGTACAGATGCAGGGTGTGCGAGAGTTGGTTATTTTGCAAGACCGCACACATTCGTCTTAATGTTATCCGCAGAATGTTAAAAAGTGAAGGCGGCAAAAGCAACAGATTTATATAATGACAAGTGTTTCTGTAAGGAAATTAAGGCTCAATCCCAATTTTATTTTTGTACCCCTACCCCTTATTTTGTATTCCCAGCCACTAGACTTTTCTGACAGGGTATTCAAGTGTCATTGAGTGACAGATGTGAAAGTATGTTGTGGGACTACTATACAGGAGTTATTATTCTGGATTATAGATTGCGAAGTTTAGCAGGGGGGTTTATCTTTTTTTTTTTTAAGCATGAAGGTAAAACACGAACACTTTTATGAATGTATTAAAACGTATGCATGCTGTCGTTGTAGACGGTGTATTCTGGGAAATTTTCGTACCCCTTGGTTTCGAGTGTTGTCCTGAAAATTCTCAGTTTCAAGGACTATTCTAGCCCTTCCCTTTAGTTATACGTCTTCAAGCTAAAGAGAATTGGGACACCCCTACTCCTTCATGTGAATGCGCAAATCGAGGGGAAGGGCTAAGGGGTAGAATTGGGATTGGGCCTAAAACAGAATCTGTTCTTTTCCATATCTTACCTTTACATTTAGTCATTTAGCAGATGCTTTTGTCTAAAGTGACCTACAATTGGGGAGGCATTCAGTGATTCAACATGAAGAGGCAATACAGACAAGAAGTGCTAATTATACAAAGGAACTGTTAGTGCTCAACGAATTAAGTGCTAGCATAAGGAGGGGGTGTTTTATTTATTTAGTTAGTTTTTTTTAGAGAGAGAAGAGTGTTTCTACATGTGGTTTGTCAAGCCCACTCACCTGTATGAAGCACATAAATGCACAGGATTGTTTTAGATATGGAGTGGTTGTAAAAATGTGTTTGGTGCAAAACTGGTGCAAGTGTCAGTTAAAGTGTCAGAGAGATAAAAGAATGTGTTTTCTACAGGTGGTTTGTCAAGCCCTCTCACCTGTGTGAGGCACACTCAGAATTGCATGAAGTTTTGAGGTTGTCATGTAATGTGGTTGGGGGAGAGATGAGGGGGTCCTGGTTTTGTTCACAGGGGTCCAGGTGATTGTGGAAGAAATGGGTTTTAGTTGTCGTTTGAATGATACTAGTCAATCTTTCCTTTAATATTTTATTATTATAATTATTAATTATGTATTTATCAGATTTTAAGTACACACGCACACACACACACACACACACACACACACACACACACAC
>CAIGQW010034901.1:3217008-3233733 GCA_903798125.1 Danio choprae
TAATAATAATAATAATAATAATAATAATAATAATAATAATAATAATAATAATAATAAAATGTATAATAATAATTATTATTAGTAGTAGTAGTAGTAATAAAATATCTTTTATTAAACAATTTACAGCTTAATGCTTGGTTCACATCAAATGCGGAGCACCACGTCACTTGCTTTAGTTTACTCACGGGATGTTTTTCAAATTTTGTTTCAAAATTATTTGAACTTGCGCATTAGATGCAATTGAGGCCAATTCCGCACTTTCGCAGACAGTGTCTCTTACATTCCACGTCATTCACCTGCACGATGATGATTTGCCTTTATTTGCGTTTTTACTTTGGGTACGTCTCAATCAGCTCCCGTGTTCAGTAGTCAGGGCACTCATTAGAGAGTCGAACTATTTTAAAGCCTCGATCACAAAATTCCTCCAGTGCACTGAATCGTTTGCTTCCAGAAAAGTCCCACAATGCACCAGGAAAATCAGGGAGTATCGATGCTCATTATGCTCCCTTAAAGGAATTTCAAAATCACGGAACATGAACACGTGCTATCATCAAAAATAGCGATAAACAAGAGACATTTTTTTCTGTTAAGAAACGAATAGACTAAGCTAGACAGGTTAAGAACAATCTAGAAAATATTTATAATTGCTTAATTATAATAATGTTCTCATGTGACACTCTGTGTCCCAATGTGTAGTGAACTAAGCTTATTGTTGTCCTTACCAGTGCCCGAATACGTGTGAACAACCTATTGATCTACAACCTCAGGAACCAGGGAGCTGACTGAGACCCATTGCACCCATTGACATTGTTTGTAACTTACTCACGCCAATCCTTAATTCCACATTTGGTGTGAACTCAGCATAATAGTAATAGGGTTAGTATATTTCTTTCATTTTAATAATAATTATAATAATAATTGGAATTAGCTCTTCATTTTTAAGATGTACGCATTTATTTAATGTAGAATATAAATCTTTGTAACATTATATCTATTTTATCAAGGAAGAGCATTTCTTTTTTGTGTGGTTGCTTTGGTCTGTTTGTGGGGTCACCCCTGCTGTTTTGTATAAGGGGGCTTGTTGTGTTGTCATATTTGGCTTTGTCCTGATTTGTGTCATTGTTGTTTTGTTTTTGCATGCTACACGACTACTACTAATCACATTTTGAATACACATTTTAACAGTATAAACTTCAGGCTGTGTTGTCTCCATGCTAACCTGTTGTCTGTTTCCAATCAGAAATCCCTCATTAGATGAGATGGAAGGTCACAGGTTTGATTCCCAGCACTTCCAGTTGAGGTGAGCAACTTTCTTTAGCTGTCTTTTGAGTTCTGATAGTTCATGCACACCGCATATGTTTTCACTTTCTGTTATTCATCCCTGGAAACTGTGGATTGCTTGAATAAAATGAGAAAGCGATAGTCAGATCAGTCATTCTGAGAGTTCAAATGTGATAAGAAAGGGGAATTAATAAAAAAAAAAGGATGAAAGGCATGCTTGGTTGTCATTCCCTACGGGGACTTGTCAGACTGGCATGACAGTATTAATGAAGGACATTAATTATTGCACAGAAATGTAATGTATTTCATTCTTACTAATAAACAAAGCTAATGTACCTACAAATGTTGAACTAACTGGTTGCAGTTCCTTCCTTGTTCCTCTAATAGATTTCCAGTGCCTTGTTTTACACTCACTTTATATTTTTTCTCTCTGTCTGTCTTTCTCTATCCTTCCCTCATTCTGTTAGTGGTCGACTGATATCGGCTTTTGTAATTGTTAATTCCAAAATTAAGAATAGGATGCCAAATTAGTCATTTTTAATATCATGGATATTCCGTATGACACAGTAGCATGATAGATAAAATATAGTAAATATATTAAAATATAATCCAATGATTGGACCCGCACTTACAAGAATATAGTCAATATGGACGTGCAAATACTTGACAACTCAAACAACATTGGTGGACGTCAGGGCCTTGTGTCCAGATGCGCACTGTTTCTTTACAAAGTTAGATCGCCACCTGCTGGGCTGGCATGCATAATACTGTTTTGTTTTGTTTTTTCGTAATTTTCAACAATCTATGCTAAAAACATTTATATCTGTATTCAAAATGTTTCAAAAAGGAGAACATCAGCTATTACAAGTACTCTGGTTTTGACTTCCATTTAAATGTGTCATGTTATAGGCTTGTTTAAGTATTTATTTTGAAACCAAAATACAAAAAAATGATTACATTTTGATGTTTAACACTATCTGATTGGCTAATTCTGCATATAATCCATATATCGGTCCATCACTCCTATCTATCCATGCTCACCAGCGCACTAACCCTCACTGCTCTGCTCTCTGCCTCTCTCTTTCTCTTCACACCAGGCCTCCAGAGCCAGTTTACAGCACTGTGAACAAACTGAGTGACCGCGCTCCCTCTCCCCGTCTCTACTCCCCTGTGGAGTTTGATAAAAGCCCCATGCACTCAATCCCTCACTTCCCTCACTATCACGTAGGCCTGCTCCCTGACTCCGAGATCACCAGGTACTGAGCACAGCGCTCTGCATGAGGCATGTTAATGAAGACAGTGTGACCACACCTCACCATGTATGGTCACACACTTTTTTTTGCATGCCACGCCCCATTTCAAAGTCATCTACATGCCCCACCCATCACATATACTAGTCCTAGTCTTTTCTTAATTATCTGCAGAGGTGTGATACAGTGAAGAGACTTTTTATGTTTTGTCAGAATTCAAAATTAAGGTGTCAATTTGAAAAAAAAAAACAGGGCGCTACATTTTATGTTGCTAGGCAACCACTGTATCAATGATCTTGGTGCTGGAGCGCATGACATCAGGTGGTTTTTCCAAGTTTTTTCAACTGCAGCCGCACAGAATGATCTGTCCAAAAACGCTCACTGCTAATAGAAAACTATTTTCAAAATGCGTCTGTCAAAGCAACAAGTGCATTTGGTGTGATCAGGGCCTAAGAGAACCTCCAAAACGATTACTGTACTTTGTTTACAAAGAAATACACTACCATACCAAAAAAACGTAATATGAAAAAAGAACAAAATAACATTTATATTTTATATATAAAATGTCTTATATTTTTGTGTATTTATAATATAACTTACATTTTAATGTTATTTATTTAGTCTAAAATAACCCTGGTTTTGATCAATTGAATGCATCCTTGCTGAATAAACCTATAATTATTTTTAAACAAGTAAACTAATCACACTAAATGGTCTTGTACATCTGATAATGGGTAAAAACCAGACTGTGTGTGCCATTTCCTGTTGACACCAATGTGAAAAATGGCATCAAATCCCACAAATGAGCAGCTTTAAAAGCTCTGCATAATTCTCATTGGCTTTTCTCATTCAACAATGATGCAAAGTGCAAGTAGAGGGCACGAGCGTGGAGATTGGTAGTTACCCGTGACAGAAGTATAACTGAATCACATCTCTGCTGCAGCTGTCCACTAACTTCCTTCCCTTCCGCAGCCGCTGTCAATTTGTCTGTATTTTCATCTGGTTAGACTGTATTGCTTATTGACAGCTATTCCATGAAGGTCAGAGCTTGGCTGCTGTCATATGCGGTTTTGCTTGTGTGCCTGTGGCGTCTATTCAACATCAGTGCATCGTAAATCAGAGCGGATTGATTTTATCTTCCTTATTTCCTGCCCAACTGATTTCACTTTGAGTCCAGGCAGCAGCTTGTATCTTTAATTGGACATAAAACTTTATTAGCAATAATGCAACATCTCTCATCTTGCTGATTAAACGAGCAGGCATATAAATGTAATAGACCGGAGATGAACGGAGTGTAAACGGGGATTCGGCCATGGAGAAAATGCACTTCGGGACTAAGAGACTTTCTGGCACAAACGGCTGAGTAATGTTTTGCTGTTATCCCAGTCCCTCACACAATGCCCTCGGCGTGGGTGTGCTTTGTTTACCAGTTTGTTTAGAATTTAATTTTTAAGTTCATTACTCTATGAATTATAAAGCGCCGTCTAATTGGCTTCACTGGGATTTGGACTGATTTGCATTTCAGAACGCCAGCGCGAACACCTAATGCATCGCTTAAATCCTCAGGACTGGCGGAAAAATAGAAAAAAATAAAAATAAAAGCCTTCATGAAAATGCCAGCGATAACATGTGTGATGAATGGATTGCTGTCTCTCATGTTCAGGGTCTGGCGGGTTTTGATGATGCTCTTCAAGGGAAAGCGCGGGCAGCAGTTTTAAGAAAATGGCCAATTCTGTTTGACCGATCATGTGAGAGTATCTGACCAAAAGGGAACAGTTCTCATTTTATGACGCATAAACACCAAAATACTCTGCTTAAGAGTATTTGAGTAGCTCCTGACAGCTGCCAGTAAAAAACTGAATGTCTAATTCTGGAATAATCCTCATGTTGAATGCGTTTGTTAAAAACTTGTGAATTTAGTCTTCTTGTGCCAATTCTGCTTGTTCTCAAGAGATTGGCTCAAATCAAAAATGTTCTTATCCATTAAGAAGCAGAACTTACCCCTAAAAAAAATTTCCCAATGGCATTTTTATCTTCATTAGGACAGTTTTTTTTATATTTACCTTATTATATAAGACTATACTAAATAATTTTTTGTCACATTATATTTTCATTAAAAGATTGTAGAGTCAAGCTTTAAATATTTTGTGATGTCATTACCTTAAAAATATGATATTTACAAAATTTGTAATAGCCTATAATTATGTATGAATTACTAAGCCACGCACAACGGTGTGTTCACTTTCTCCACAGTGAAAATGTTGATTTAAAAGACATGTCTGAAGTAAAGCTATGATTTTGCAATACGAAAATTAGGTTTTTTGTTAGCAGAAAATATCTAGACAACAGAGGCTTGCATATTCCAATTGGTCGTTTGAAATGCATGCTGTCAATTTGACAGTTGTGGCTATTCAAGGTAAAAATACTCAGAACTACTACTATACCCATCATATTATTATGGGTTTTATTTGAACAAAGTTGTTAAATAAATTTTTTTTTTAAAAAAGGTCAAAATGAGTGCCTCTGTAGATCTAGTGTTAACTGCAGTGTATATTTGATGTAGTGTATGTCAAATACCACCAACCTGATTTCACCAAGTAGGACATGTTCCTGGATTAACATCTATGTTTATCCTGGAACAACAGTCCAATCAGCCAATCAGTATTAAGAGATATGTTTACAGTTTATGTTAAGTTTAGGCTTACGGTTAGATTTATGCACTGCTACATGAGTGTTATCTAACTATTATTCCCATGGGATGTTGTGAATAATTTACAGTTAGGTTTGGGTTTAGTGGTAAGGAATAGGTATGGATTACATTTTCAAACAAAAAATGATGTTTCAGGATCAACATAGATGATAATCCATGATCGCATTATACTTAGCAAAATCTTGGCTTGCATCAAATACTAAAGTCTACTGGATGTAGAATTCAGAACCCTTGTTTTTAGTGGCACTGGTGACTGTTAAGTGAACTGCTTCTTGTGACTTATTTGTCATGCACACGTAACATAAGATTCTGAATGTGATTTAATCACATACAGTGATGCAATCACCCAAAATGCTAACTATAAGGTTCTATTGCTCTGTGACAGCTAATAGTTTCAAATTGAATGTACTTGCTTGAGTCCTTCAATTCAAGACTTCAAGAACTTTTTTAATAACCCTCAGCTATACTGACATTTATAATACATTTAATTGAAATGCTCTTGGTTTATTGTTGGCCATTTTTGTGGCATATTTGCTTAAGAGATACTGGTATATACAGTAATTTGCTAAATTATGCACCAAGTAGAATCTATTCAGTCTTGTAATTCCCTTTGATTTGATTTCAATTCACACGTCTTTGATGTTTTCTTAACATGCATCCACTTATCGATGGTTTATTAATGTGTGATAATCAACAACCTCAATCATGGTTCCCGTAAATCAGATCTTATGTATTTCAGAGGATTGAGAAATCCTGTCATCTCTGAATCATGGCTCAGGAGGGAGAATCTCTTACATCATTCAATTCAGATCCAATCAGATGAAGTTGTTTAACAGAATTACTCTTGTTTCCTGAGCGCTTCTGTGCCATAACCGTTCAATAGAGGCAGTGTCCCCTACACCGGCTGCTTGCTGATCTGAAGTGATAGTTTTTGTTTGTATCATGATTAATAATATTGTTTGGGGCTAAAAGCGAGGGGTGCATACTAATTGTGCTTTGCTGATGTGGACATTTTTGCAGTGACATGGACCATAAATCACTGTTCCCCCAAGATTTTGTTACTTCTAATTTGTATGACTTTAGAGCTGGATAAACTAGCTTAATCTAGTTTGCTGGCAGATTTCTGAAATATGCTTCTGGAGAATGCAAATAACAAAAGTCTGAAATCAAAAAGGCATTGCTGACAGTTCCAGGTGTTGTGTGTATTAGTGTGGTTTGTATGAGAAGAATACTAATTCTGAAGCTTTTTAAAGTATGCCTTTTCATCTTTTTATTCATAGATCATATCTTGAGCGAGGACATGAAGATTAAATTAGCTTAGTGGTGTTTGCTTAGCCAAGAGATTTGAACCACACACCACAAAAAGTGTAGTGTTAATCCTTAGTACATGCTTTTATCAATTTTACCTAGTTATAGTTAAAAAAATTATTTTACATTTTTTTTAAAAAGAATAAATATAATTAATCACACTAGCTATTTTAACAGTGATGTAACTTACTTGATTCATTTTTAATAGTTAAATTAAGTAAAACTAATGTTTTAGTGTTGTTTTACTAAACTAGCATCCAAAAGAAAAAAATAAACTGTATTGTCATCATATGAATTATTAAAGCTTCTCATTAAAAATGTATGATCAATCTTAATGAGCTGGTGTTTATGTTTAATGTATTCTTTGGCTGTTTACTCAGTAGCAAAATGTACTCTATAGATGTTAGATTCTCAGAAAAGCAGGGAAACTACGTCCGTGATTTGCTCTTTATTCCCTAGATGTCCTTCGCGGTGCATTGTGGGACATGCGCTTCAGTGAACCGGCAAATAATGAAAGCATCTCATCATAACTTTGTCTTCTCTCTCTCGCTGGTAGTTGCCATTGCAGCTGCATCTCGCATTGATAAGTGGTGCAATTTCTGTCAGAACCCCAGCTTTGTAAACAAAGAACTCCTCATGATATCCCAAGAATTTGCCAATTTCCCTTGGGAGAACACATCAGCTTTTCGTTAAAAAATAAAATGTTCAGTGTTCACAGTTGTGTCATCCTTAAAACTTCCCCAGAGAAGCTAACTTGCCCTTTTAAGAGGGGCAGAAAATGAAGCAGAAAAGATTTGATTGCATTTGCTGAGCGTATTGGGTTTACTGCTGTGATTCTGACAGTCAAAGGTGCAGAAGAGGCCGCTATCTGGAGACTCCATTGAGCTCCGGAGTTAAAAGGCCATCCAGTTCTCTTGCTGAGAGAGCATTTTTGAGGACGGCGGGAGGAGTGTGCGTATCAATACATGTGTTAATGTTTCTGCTCGCCAGCTAAATTGCTCTGCGAGTGTTTCTCTGAGGGTGTGAATCTGATGGAAGTCTATTGATTTTGTTGAACGGTTTTGGATATGTTTGAGGATGTTGATTGATCAGCAGCACTTATAGATTGGCAACATGGAGTGTAGAAGCCTCGATAGACATTCCATGGTTTTAATTTAGAGGTCCCAGTTGTTGCAGTTGATTTTTCTCCATGTGAAACAGAAATGGAGTGAAGATAAGATAGATAGATAGATAGATAGATAGATAGATAGATAGATAGATAGATAGATAGATAGATAGATAGATAGATAGATAGATAGATAGATAGATAGATAGATAGATAGATAGATAGATAGATAGACAGACAGACAGACAGACAGACAGACAGACAGACAGACAGATAGATAGACGGACAGATAGATAGATAGATAGATAGATAGATAGATAGATAGATAGATAGATAGATAGATAGATAGATAGATAGATAGACAGACAGACAGACAGACAGACAGACAGACAGACAGACAGATAGATAGACGGACAGATAGATAGATAGATAGATAGATAGATAGATAGATAGATAGATAGATAGATAGATAGATAGATAGATAGATAGATAGATAGATAGATAGATAGATAGATAGATAGATAGATAGATAGATAGATAGGCAGGCATTAGCAGTATATACAACAAAAACTTAGTGTTTTAACTCAGTGTCCACATTTTCTGTGGACAGCACAGATCTGCTTGGTCTGATGATGTCACCTGCAGTGGAAAACTCCCTCTGATTACAGGGACAGAGGTTCAGAAACAGCCAGAAATTACAATCTTTCCGAAATGTTCTCTTGAATGAATAGTGTAACAATTAATGTAAACAGTGAACAATTCCTGGCTGTGAATGCCTTTTACTCTTATTTCTTAACTTACTCTTTTTTTAGTTGTTTTCAATGAGAACGCTGCATTTTTTAGAATGGCAGCAGTGTGACGAGGAGCTGAGCGTCTGTGTCATGTTAAGTGCTGAACGCTCCAACAATTGGATGAACTTGGCCCTCAAAGCTGAGTGTTTTTGGAAGAGCGCTGGCATTTTAAGCAATGCAAAAAATGCTTCAGTGGACACACACCTTAAACATGTTCTTATGTTGTGCTAATCCTAGTAACATAGTTTTTATGTTATAGTTCTTAACATAATATAGTTCTTATGTTATGCTAAGCGTCCCCTTCACTATACTAGGGCATCAGGACCCACACAGACCACAGTTTGTCAGTTTCTCACACACTTTAGCCTCTTTATTTTCCAATTTTCTTATCTCAAATAAGGTGAATTGTTCATTTTGTAATGCATACCTAAACAAAAGCCCCATACTAAATGGTTCAATATCAATATGCTTATTGTTGCACCCATAATAGACAGACATATATGCTAAAGTAGTGATAACTTCCTGATAGGCCCAAACGGAATCTGTGTGTGCAGAAATGACCGCAGATTACCGATTTTTTTTTAGCCCATCATTGAGTCTATTTATTTACTGTAAATGTATGTAAATATATATTTATTTGGTTAATATATTAATTTTAGTAATACGATTTAATAAAATGCAAATGTTTATATGATTTATTTGCAGTACGGTTTGTAAAGTAATCTTTTCTTTGTTTCAACTCATTTTAAATAATTAGTTTGAACAAGCAGCAAAAATCATTTTTTTTTGTGTATCAATAA
The DNA here is from genome assembly GCA_903798125.1 of Danio choprae. Classification (NCBI taxonomy): domain Eukaryota; kingdom Metazoa; phylum Chordata; class Actinopteri; order Cypriniformes; family Danionidae; genus Danio; species Danio choprae. The sequence continues at coordinate 3,226,254 of CAIGQW010034901.1, forward strand.
GTAGATCTACTTTTTTTATATTTTGTTTTAAGTTTTCAGTTTTCAGTTACTATACTCTCAAAATCTTTCTGCATACATTATTTTCACAAATGTAAAATAGCAAACGTAATAGCAATAAATAAAACTAACTGCTTTTTTCAAACAAGAACTGGTTCATAAGAGTCATTTGAATTGAGCAGGAATCGCTTCCCTTCAAATGTGTTTCTGAACTCTTGCGTACAGAACAAGATTAAGCTCTGAAAAGGAAAGTGACAGCTGTATTTAGCTGCACAGCATGTGTGTCCAATAGATGACGTATAACAGGATTAATGATACTCTTTAAAGAACACCTCTAAACACTCTGACTGAAAACAACTATGTGTTTTGCATGTTACCAGTCATCTAGAAATCTCTAGAAGTACAGGCGGTGTTAAGGTGTTTTTGCTTTTGTCGAGCACCGAAATACGTAACTTTTCAAGGATGAGGGCCGTTACATAGAAACTCTGCAATTCCTTTGCTGTATTGAGGTTTAATGTAGTTATTTTGCCATCTGACAGGAGCGTAGCACACCAACCTATTATAAACGACAGCTGATATTTCACGTGGATGAGGCTGCCGGCACATTTTCATATTCATAATGCTCTTATGGCGGAGGAAAAAGAGAGCGGGAGGTAGAGTAACACAAGGTGACAGTGAATAAATGGCGGCAGGTGGAGAAGTGTGAGGAGCTGCATGTGAAATGCCAATCGCTCCTCAGGTATTGTGAACGGAAAACAAGTGTAATCTGTTTGGTTTGTTTTCCTGTTTGCCTCTGAGCTGGAAATGATAAACAGTGGCTGTTTGTAATCTAGAGCTGAGGTGCTCGGGGAGGCAGACAGGAGTCTCTATCAGTGTTTTGCAGCCAGTCAAGAGAAAGAGAAAGGGATGAAGGAGAAGTCTGGAGGATGGAAATAGGAGTGAAAAGATTAAGAGTTAAATGACGAGGTGTTTAATGCACTCAGCCCTCCTTTGAGCCACACATTACTCTAAATAAATCTATATGAAGAGTCAAATACCTGCTGATCAGCATATCATTATTATCTTCTGACTCTAGATCAGCTGTCACGGATGGTTATCAGTTATGATGTACAGTATAAGCTGGAATAATGCTGAGCTATTGAAATATTTATCTATTTATTTGTTTTTAAATATTTGCTATTGGTAAAGTCATCATAAAATAATGTTTTATTAATATTTTAATGGTGTAGTGTTTGTTAGAAATTGTTTTCATCTTTTAAAATTAATGTGTAGTCATTTTTTAAATAATTTAAATAAATCTTTATCATAATGTCAACATTAATCTTATCTTATGTTTTTACAGTGCTCAGCATAAATGAGTGCACCCCCTTTTAAAAATCTTCTAAAATAAATTTTTATCCATTTGTCAGTGGCTATAGACAATAATATTTGATGCATTTAAACAACACAGTTTTGATAAATCGTTATATCCATTAAAATAAGAGTTTGGTCATCGAACATCTTTAGGAATAGAAAGATAATACGTTTAAATTAAAACAATTTATAGAAAAAAATCTAATCTATTATTATCTAATCGACTAATCTAATATATATGCACAAATACATGATTGTAAAGCATCTTATAGAAAATATTCATTTCACTGAGAGATCTGTGAGGGCTGAGCACTTCAAACTTGTGTTTTTAAATCAAACTGATTGCATATTCAAATATATTTATACATCTAGGACGTTGGCAAAGTTATTAAAAAATCTAAATGACCAATCTTATTTTTTATGAAATATTGTAATATTTATTTTTATCTGTTTGTTTTGTTTTATAAACGAATAAAAACATTTGTTTTATATGTCTGCTTAACCTTAATGCTAGTTTTATCAGTCATCTAATTATTAAGAGTTGTATTTTAAAAGTTGCAGGTTTGTAGATTTGACACTTTCACCATATTAACAATCCTTTAACTAACCCTACTAACTTAATAAACTACTAATTACCAGTTTATTAATAGTAAGATAGAATTTGGGTTTAGGTTTTGGGTATAGGATTAGGGATGCAGAATAGGATCATACTTTATAACTACTAATGAACACAATATCTTAATTATAGGCAGGTAATAGAGTAATAATAATGAATAGTTAATAGCATAAATTGTGACCTAAACTAAAGTGATACCAATGTTTGTTTGTTTGTTTTTTGTTTTCCATAAATTGCTCATAGTTTAACAATTACTGCAGATAGCACATTTTTGGTTAAATATAACATTTTGAAGCAAAAAAAACTGAAAAACTTTTACTCTACAGAATATTTATTTCTTTTTTATATTTAAATTTATATACAGTCCAAGGTGAGCTTAAATCTTTGCTATTGTCACTTTTTTCTTCTTCTTTGTAAGCTGTGCAAAACGATCATCAGTCAGCGTTTTTGCCATCTCTGTGCTGCATTTAAAAGTCTGACACATATAATGTGATTCATTTGTTTGGTTGAAATACCTTGTTTGACTTTTCAATTGTCCTTATTGTAGTTGTGCATACATTATTACTTTATTTCATTCTGAAGCATAACATGGTCTGAATAGCTCGGTGTTCTATTAAACTTTTCTTCTTTTGCATGGCTTTAATAACTGAATACCATTAATAAACTATTAATTCTACTTTCTTTAGAAGCTGCAGTTGAGTTTCAGGCGAGAATTTTTTTTTAGTTGCATTAAGTTGCATTCAGTGGGTAAAAAAATAAAAAGAGGGTGCCATCTAGTGGTAAAAATAGGCTGTTGTGGATAACTTTCCCTGTTTTTCACTTCTTACAAAGTGCAAAGAAAACAGGAACTGTTGTTTGCTTGAGGTCTTTCTATTTTTAGTTTATTGCTGCAGATGTTCATCAACAAGGGTGGCTTTATAATATCTGATGGGAACTACTAAACATGTGAGCTCTGTTTCTGTATCATCAGACTGATCGTGAGATCACAAATTCAGATGGACTTGATTTGAATTCTCCATTTTTTATAGACTAAAGGTGTATTTGTTCATTTCTTGAACGTAAGTCTTAAGATGCATGGCTATATTTTTTGGAAATAGCCAATAAAATAATTTATGGATATTTATTTGCTGCTAAAAGTCATTTGAATTTTAAGTAAAGATGCTCTTCTGTGATTTATTTTGTGAATTCTGTTCTGTAAATCTATCAAAGCTTAAATTTTGATTAGTAATACGCATTGCTAAGAAAGAAACTTGGACAACTTTAAAAGTTATTTTTTAAATATTTAGATTATTAGTTTAGAAAATATTTTTAACCCAAATACAAATATATACAACTCAAATAGTTGTATATAAGCCAAATATTGTTCTGTCATAGCACACTATTGATCAATCAAAACATATATATTTATTCGGTTTTAAGATGATGTATAAATCTCAGTTTTCAAAAATTGTCATTTATGACTGATTTTCAACAAGTGAATGAATGAAATGAATGAATGAAAAATGAATGAACTTTCCCTTTCTTGGCAATTGTTTGTGAAATTTACTCGCTGATTCTCCATCAAAAGTAGTGTTGAGAGATTTGTTGAAAATTGGATTAATGACACAATCAGGATCATCACATACCGATTACATATTCACTTGATTCAACCGGTTAGTCTACTGCTTATTAAAAAGCTCATGTAATGCAGGGTGTCCGCGGGGTCTTAAAGCATCTTAAAAGGTCTTCTATTTAATGAACTATTGTGTTGTAGGTCTTAAATCATTTGAAACGGGTATAAAAAAAATTTATGTCCATGTAAAGTTACCCAGTCGGGCCAACAACCATCCAATCACCAACAATCAATCTCAATAATACTCTTAACAAAACTCTTTTTATAACTAATATTAGAATAGCTTAAACAATATGGTTTAATTATCTTTATTACAATAACATTTGTGTTTCCCAGAGATGCAGCTGGAAGGGCATCTGCTGCGTAAAAACATATGCTGGATAAGTTGGCGGTTCATTCCGCTGTGGCGACCCCAGATTAATAAAGGTACTAAGCCTAAATGAATGAATAACATTTGTTTAAAAGTATTTATAGACCATATAGGGTGAGGACACTGACTTGGATAAACTGTTGTGCATAGATTTAGTTTATTATAGTTTTAAAGAGCTTTTTTATTATTATTTTATTTTATGAAAAGTTATGTTGGAAAAAAAATGTATGTATGTATACAACTTTGCTTGTTTTGACACATAACTAATTATTATTTTAAAAGTAAAAATATAAAAGAGCCAAAAAAATACTTGGTATGAGTCAAAATAATGGATATTTATTTAACTGTTCTATAAATCTATAAGCCTATATCAAAGCTGAATTTTTTATTAGTTGGTTCTTTAGTTTGATCAACCAACTGGGCCATTAGGAAAACGCCTTAGCGTTTAGCCCTGTAAAAGTCTGAAATTTCACTCATAATGGTCATAAAAAGGTCTTTAAAAGTCTTACATTTGACCTGATGAAACCTGCAGAAACCCTGTAATGAGTATACGCTGTTAAAAATTTCCTGTAAAATCTACAGTAACTTACTGGCAGCAGTTTACCAGTAACTTACTGTAAATCAATTTCAGCAAAAATACCATATTTACATTAACAGCACCATTTATCTTGCTCTATATGGATTTACAGAATTGTATGTACAGTTAAAGTCAGAATTATTATCCCCCCTCTATATTTTTCCCCCAATTTCTGTTTAACGGATGCGGATTTTTTAGTTTTAATAACTAATTTCTAAAAACTGATTTCTTTTTTTTCTTATTCATAATATTTTATTGGATATTTTTCAAGATACTATTCAGCTTAAAGTGACATTTGAAGGCTTTACTAGTTTAATTAGGCAAGTTATGGTACTTAGGCAAATCATTGTATAACTATGGTTTGTTTGTTCTGTAGACTCTCTAGATCTCAAAAGACAATAAAAAATCTTGCTTAAAATGGCTAATAATATTGACATTAAAATGGTTTTAAAAAAATTTAAAACTGCTTTTATTCTAGACGAAATAAAACAAATAAGACTTTCCCTAGAAGAAAAAAATATTAGTGGAAATACTGTGAAAAATTCCTTGCTCTGTTTAACATTAGTTGGGAAATATTTAAAAAAGAAAAAAAATTCACAGGAGGGCTAATAATTTTGACTTCAACTGTGTATCTTTACTGTAAAATATACAGTAATTTTCACAGTGCAACTTGAAAATACAGTAACATACTGCATAATTGTCATACGGTAAAATACAGTTCATATTACAGTTAAATACTGTGTAATTTACAAACATCGTTAACAGTGTAGCAAAAAAAAAAAAAACATGGTCACATTTGGTGGGCTGCAGCCTGGCTTATTTAGTTTGTCTTTATGGCCTGAAGAGCATCTTGGAGTCAAACAGACGTGCTGGAAGATGTTAAAGTGGCAGAGAGAGAAAGAAGGCCTGCCTGCCTCATAACTAGGTCAGAGAGAAGCTAGTGCTAACGGATTAGCCTTCTGTTCTGGAATAGCTCCATCTCCAGTGTTGTCTGTTTGCATTATCATCTGTAAACTCACAGATTGTGTACGGCCACATTTCGAGTGTATCTGATAGACGTGTCACAGCTCAGGGTGTCTGCTGCTCTGATTGGTCACACTTGACAGGATGATGGTCCACTGTCAGGATCCTGTGACTAAGTGAAAGAACGCGAGATAAGTGGATCAGACTTTTGGGGAACATTTGAACACTGTTTGGATTGCATTTCAGCACTGTCTGGGATTCAGAATCTGATTGAAACTTATACTGCTGGTCAAGTCTAAAAGTCTGTTTGTGGTGAAGATAACTACTAAATTAATTACATAACATAACTTTACAAATGGTGACATGGTGGCTCAGTGGATAGCACGGTCGCCTCACAGCAAGAAGGTCACTGGTTCGAGTCCAGGCTGGGTCAGTTGGCATTTCTGTGTGGAGTTTGCATGTTCTCCCCATGTTGATGTGGGTTTCCACCTGGTGCTCCGGTTTCCCCCACAGTCCAAAGACATGCAGTACAGGTGTACAAATTGAACCCAGCACTGGGTTGTAATTGGTGGTTCATTCCTCTGTGGTGATCCCTGATAAGTGAGTGAGTGAGTGAGTGAGTGAGTGAGTGAGTGAGTGAGTGAGTGAGTGAGTGCATGAGTGCGTGAGTAAGTGAGTGAGTGAACTCTATAAATTACAGTTTTTACATTACTATATAACAAAAGTCAATCAGAATCCACCCTTAAGCATTTAAGATGGCAGACCAAAAAAAGTGTTTTAATGCACACTAAATAATAAATCATGCATAGTAAAATCAACAGTAATAAGATACATTTTAAAATGTATAAAATGTAATTTTTTTTTCTACAAATGTTTGATCAATAGTGTATTGCATATTACTAAAATACAATTGAATGTATTAAGTATTCAACTAATTAATTAAAAATATATATAAATTTCATAATTCTTTTTTTATTTCATATTTGTAATTGTACAATTTGCCAAATTTTTGTCAGTCTTAAAATTCAAACCCTTCAAATTAGTATTCTGATAATACAGAGTTTTCGTATCTTATTCAGGGTATCCGCAAGGTTTTAAAAAGTCTTAAAATGTCTTGAATCTCAAAAGCTAAATTTTAGGCCTTAAAAAGTCAAATCTACTGAAATATTGTGTTGCAGGTCGTAAATCTTTATTTAACAGGACTTAATTTTCTTTTGTTCATGTATAGCTACCCATTCTGGCCATTAACACCCATACAATAACCAATAATCCCAATCTCAATAAAACATTTAACTTTTTATCTAAAAATAGCATTTAATTACTTTCCTTACAGTAACATTTGCTTAAAAGTTCTCCATTTATTTACTGTTGAGGATACTGACCTGATCTATATTATTATTTTATTATTAATTTATTATTATTGTATTATTAAATGTATTAAAGTATAATCATTTTTAGATAGGGCAAGAGAAAATCTTTTCCAACTGGGATATTCGAGAACAATCCTTAGCATTTAGCCCTGGTCAAGTCTAAAATTTCATTCGTAATGGTCTTAAAAATGTCTTAAAGTCTTAAATTTAACTTGGTGAAAGCAGCTGAAACCCTGTTATTACAATGCATGTTATGAAATTAAAGTGTTATTATATATTATAATGTTATAATTAGTGTTATTAAGATCAGCAATCTGTTTTCTTTAAAATCATAAAGGGATTTTTTTAAAACATAGGATAAATTTCAATATTGAATTAACGTTAAATTGACTACATATGAATTTTATTTAAATAAATTTTAATAATAAACACTATTTTAATAAAAATAAAAAACATTTTATGGCGAGGTAATAGCCAGTACTTCAAAAAATAAATATAATAAATATTTAAAACTAGCCACATGCCATGTTTTAAGATAGTCAGTAACACATACTATCTGTTATAGTATGAAGTGTGTGTGTGTGTGTGTGTGTGTGTGTGTGTGTGTGTGTGTGTGTGTGTG
>CAIGQW010034901.1:3233743-3253101 GCA_903798125.1 Danio choprae
GTGTGTGTGTGTGTGTGTGTGTGTGTGTGTGTGTGTGTGTGTGTGTGAGGCCGTGCGTCTTCTCCGTTTCTAGGAAACCGGTCAGAATTGGGACAAATAAGCTCATAAGTGGAGCAGCCCCCAATAGGTGTCAGCCATTGTAGCTCGACTGCACAGTAGACGGTTTTGGACAGACCCAGGAGTGTGGACACGTCTGCGTGTGTGTGTGTGTGTGCACGCGTCGTGTGTATGTTTACACCATCGGTGGAGATGCTGAGCCCAACGGACTCTGAGCTCATGTATTATCTGAACTGTGTGTACAGGGAGCCCAGGAAGATCGTCCTCCACAAGGGCTCCACCGGACTGGGCTTCAACATCGTGGGAGGAGAAGATGGAGAAGGCATTTTCGTCTCCTTCATCCTGGCTGGAGGGCCTGCCGACCTCAGTGGAGAACTGCGCAGAGGAGACCAGATCCTGTCTGTAAGTGGACACCATGAAAATAAACACAAATGTTGTACAAACAAAATAATCAGTTTGTCGTATATATGAGCTGATAATGTCACAGTCATCATCACAGGGTGCGTCGGTCTTAGTGGTTGATTTTAAATGTGGATTTAGCATTTGTTAGTTAAAATATATGCCCCAAAGATCATGATAGATTTCATATTTGTGCTTAATTAATCTTAGCACCATTTGGGAGGAGACTTTTTACGTATAATGTTCAAATGATATTAATAGCTGATTTTTTTTTTCATGACCTTCATTCTTCAACTTTTATATTTGAGTGTTGCAAATGTGAGCATCCTTGGTCAAGCAGGCCTAAATGTTTTAGGGAGTAATAATTAAATAAAAAATTATTGTTTTCAATATTTAGAATAAGTATATTGGCATTTAGATCATTTATTTGCATGAAATAACAATAGGTTCATATAAAATTTAGTTTTTTTACTTAAAATATTGGAGAAAAAATTAATAAATAAATAACTTATATATATATATATATATATATATATATATATATATATATAGAGAGAGAGAGAGAGAGAGAGAGAGAGAGAGAGAGAGCGAGAGAGTTTTGGTTCTCAGAAATTACAAATGTTTTTAGTTGTTGTGACAGACAATCATGGTTATTCCAACAAATATTTATTTCTTAACTTTAGGTTTAGTTTTTAATTTGGTTTTTAAAAATGTATACGAATTAATTAAATTCAAATTTAAGTGGATCGAACATTAAACAATTAAGTTATCCCAGAAAAAATCTAAGAAATTGTGTTATTTCAGCTTGATTTATATAAGTAGTTTGAGCAAACAGCAAAGTCATTTTTTGATTGTTGGTATTGTTTTGTAATATAAACATTCCCTCAATATTTATGGTCCGAAAACATGGAATATTACATATTGACCCATTTCCTGCAAATAAATGATTATTGTTTGAAATTCTGAACATTTTTATAAAAAACATTTTACTCAAAACGTATTGTTTAACAGCAATTTCATAGAACAAATAATAGCTAAAGTGGTCTCTTCATTTTAACAGTGCAGAACCTGTGCTGAACTGCAGGTGGCGCCATCATATCATTTTGTGAACCCCACAAAACATGTAACACACTTTCTTTATTTGTTGCTTAAATTGAGTCTATTCTTAACTCAAAACTCCACCATCACCACCGTTCCTCTATCTAGATTTTAATTTCTCATCACAAAGTTTTTGGCCCAGACACACCACTAAACCTTTCTGGCAGGGTTTTAATTACAGCTCTCAGTGAAACCATCCAGAGGAGCGATCCTCTCCAGAAGCTGCTTTCCTGTCACTGATCTCATCATTTATGTTGATCAGAGCTTCATCAAAAAGCACTAGTCGTAATCAGACCCTCCATCCAGATTCCTGCCGCAATTACTGTCGCTGCCACTTGAGTGGAGAGCAATCACGCTCTGCCTCCTCAGGACACTGATTAGAAAAGCAGAAAGAACAAGAGAGAGCAGAGAAAATGGAGAGGGAGGGAAAAGATAATGGAGTGCTGCCCTGATTTGGAGTCTAAGAATAGATATGGTGCACCTCCTGAGTTCACACTGTTAAATGAGCATTAGGACAGGCTGGAGGCACCCCGAGACGCAATCGCATACACACACACTCCCACTATACTGCTGTGTTTGTGGTCCTAAACCTGGTGTCACACAAGATCATATTTCATTGGCTGAATTTGATTCGAAATGATGTAAATCACATTTGTTGAGGCTTGGAAATATGTGACTGTACAATTAATTTGCATAGTTACACAATACTAATTGTAAACCTCACTCGCACTCTAACCCTAGCTATATAGTTAGTACATTTAGTTAATTATTAATACCCAGTAGTAAATGAATAGTTACACTATAGCAAGGAAACATTAAAATGTAAATGTAACAGTTAGTAAGCTACTCTTTCAGGATAGCCTCCTAGCTTAGCATAATGCTAGCTAAAGAGTAGTCACAATGTTTTTGATCAGGGATTGAGAAAGGTTTGTGTAATCTTTTATGATAAAATAGGGACTTTTTCATTTGAATAATAATAGCAGTTTTCAATTTATGAACAGCTCAACTACTGGAAGATACAGTATAATTCTCAATTTGTTTTAAAACATAAACTACATATATTAGCACAATACCATTCAAGTGTTTTGTTTTTTAAAATATAATATTACAAAAGATTTAAAATAAGCACTGTTTTTTAAATAATGAAATAAGCCTGAACCTTATGTATTTACATAGAACTATTAATAAGCACGACTGTTTTTATAAAATGATGATTGAAATAAGCCAAGTCAGCATATCAGAATGATTTCTGAACGATTGTGTGTCACTGAAGATCAGATTAATAATACTGAAAGTAAAAGGTCTATTATAAATTGCATTTTAAAATTTGATTTTCTTATTTGCAGTAATATTTTACAATATTCCTGTGTTTGATTAAAGACTTGCAGCTTTGTTCAGAATTTGTTTCAGAATTAAAACTAAAAAACAAAATTACATTTTCATGGCCTCAAACCTTTGTCATCTGCTTTTAAAAAAGGTTTGTTCACAAAAATAGTCGTCGGACATGATTAATTTATTTCGCAAATAAAAGTGTCCAGTAAGGGGGAGATACTGAGATTATATAAACAGTAATTAATTTAAGTATGTATTTATGATCTGTTGTTTCATGCATATTTCTCACAATTATTATTAATTTATTTACTGTATGTGCAAAACGTTTTAACGAGGAAAATGATTGCACTTTTTAAAGAGACAGTACACTCAATAATGTAAAACAAACATGTTTTTGTTTATTTGCTTTTAAACTGTGGTCCTTGTATAATTATAGCCTGCTAATCAGAATTTTGAGAGTGAAAAACATATTTAAAAAAATATAAATTGAGATTTAATATTGTTTTTTGTTGTTGTTGTTTGTTTTTGGTTTTTTTTTAGTAATGTTGTTAGTTTTTTTACTCTCTGCATTTTTTTTAAATCGCTGTCGCCTCACAGCAAGAAGGTCGCTGGTTCGAGCCTCGGCTGGAGGCATTTTTCAGTTTCCATTTCTGTGTGGAGTTTGCATGTTCTCCCTGTGTTCGCGTGGGTTTCCTCCGGGTGCTCCGGTTTCCCCCACAAGACCAAAGACATGTGCTATAGGTGAATTGGGTAAGCTAAATTCTCCGTAGTGTATGTGTGTGAATGAGTGTGTATGGATGTTTCCCAGTGATGGGTTGCAGCTGGAAGGGCATCTGCTGCGTAAAACATATGCTGGATAAGTAGGCGGTTTATTCCGCTGTGGCGACCCCTGATTAATAAAGGGACTAAGCCGAAAAGAATATGAAATGAATTAATTAATTTTATAAATCAGCAAAGACCACAATTCCAGAAAAACAAATCTTCATTGTCCTACCGAAGTTCTACACCTTACCGGGTGTTAACTAGTCTTTTAACATTCCTTTTTTGGGAGATAAACTATTATTTTAACAACAGTTTGACTACAACACCTGCTTCAGGTTTATGAGTCAGTAAAATACAACCGGTCTCAACCTGCTTGATCTTTAAATGCCACAGTTTGAGTCACAGACAGAGCTTATGATGCACACAGTATAGCTAAACTCATATTTTGGAGGAGCTCGCTGATTACTTTGTGGTCCAGTTGTTGCAGACTTTGGCCTACAGGCTCTTGCCGCCCACTGATCCTCCACTGTAGGAATTTTAAACGCCGTCTGGATCACAGCAGGCCTTTCTAGCGCCAGATCCCTCCAGGCTTCTCTGCAGCAAGATAGCGCATTTTCTAAAAGTTAACCAATTTTAAATAGAAATTCAACAGAGAGCTTTAATACTGACAGGATTGCATGCTTTAGGTATACTTACACCACAGGTCAAGTGTTTGGGATCAGTAAGACTTCTTTTGTGTTTTTAAAAGTAGCCTATTACGCTCTCCAAGGCTGCAATTATACATTTAAATTGTGAAATATTATTACACCTTATAACTACATTCTTATTAAATGTAGTTTAACATTTCATTTAGTTCTATGATTTAAAGCTAATTTTTTTTAGCACCAGTCAACATGATCGTTCAGAAATTATTCTAATATAATGATTTGCTGCTCAAGATATCAACTACTTGGTGTTAAAAACTGTTGGGCTGCTTCATTTTGTTTATGGAATTTGAAAGTATAATAAAAAAAGTACTTTTATTAAGTGATGACACTTTAAATTGTTCAAGAGTGAAAGTAGACTTTAGTTTTTTAAATAATTAAATCAATGCTGTTATTTTGACCTTTCTTTCTTTACTAAAAAGTCAAACATATCAGTTTCCACAAAACTTTATGGCAGAAAAAAAAAACTACGTTGATAACATTTAGAGGCTTACTAATAATAATTTACCATAGTAGAACAGAAAATGTTCTGTTTTTTTGTTATTATATGTTATTTTTTATATATTAAATCTTTGAAATGTATTATTTAGATTTAATTTATATTAAATCTAAATAATAATGATGCCTTAAGACTCCTTGATGCCTTATAATGATGCCTTATAATGATGCCTTAAGACTCACGTGACACTAGAAACTGGAGTAAATTAAGCTTTGAATCATATTTCACAATATTAGTCTTTAATATTATTGTTATTGTTATATTTTCGATCAAATAAATTCAGATTTTTTATTTTTTATTCAAAACAGTAGAAACACTTTTGACTGGTATTGTATATAGTACTGTTACCGTGCATTAACACCATCGCAGACAAGAGTGTCAGTGTACCCAGAAGTTATTCACTTTCAATGGGAGCTCCGGCTAAAGTGGTACGGCGCATTTTAGACAGTCTGGGTGTCAAGGAGAGTTGATATCAGGTCAACTTTATTGTAATGAGCTATGATAACAGGGTTTGGCGGCAACCTATTGGAGTGTACAAGTCCAGCGTTTGATAGGATTCCAGAAAATGCAGTCCAATAAACTTTGGTTCCAACCACATTAGTTCCTAAGCAAGGGAAAGCAGAGGTTGATTATTGCTATGTGGCATGCACACAAATGAATGTTAACGTGAAGACCAAGGCTGGTAAACGTCTTCTGTAAACTGCATATTGAAACTAGACTAGCACTTAAACATGAACACAAAAGCCTCCCACAAACAGCTTATGATTGGTTTATTTTGTTAGAAAGCGTAAAAATGTTTGATCGTCAGAGTACCAACAAGTGTGAGTTCTGACGCTCTTGCAGGCAGCGGTGTGAACACATGGTTAGCAATAAGAAACAATCATGAATCATTTCTTAAATGTGTGTTTTTGATGAAACCTAAAAAGCAATCAAAGGGCACCTACAATACAAAATCAACTTTTGGAAGCTGTTTTGACAGAACTGTGTGTAGGTATAGTGTGTCCACAGCATAGACTGTAAAATATATGGACGTAGTATCCGTGACGTCACCTATAGGTTTCTAAAGAACGCAAATGAAGCTACAAGTAGGCGTGGCCAACCGTTGCCATTTTGTTCACGCGTCATCGCACCGACCGGGTGATACCAAACAAGGGAAAAGAGGCGGAGCGTGAGCGGAGCTACAGATGCCTGCTAGTATTTTGCTTAGACGGGCTTTTCTTTGGGAGAAACGCTTAATACTTCATTACCTGCGGCTCGTTTGTGTTCTGACCACATGTGTTTGGCTGTATACTATATCAATAAAGTGTTTAGTCATTTAAAAACACTTTTGTAATACATTGAGCCACTAAGCATTGTTCTTACAATTCTACTGGATGAAAACGGTAATTACTTCAAAATACTTCAAATATAGTCTGTGTTAGTAAATGCAAGGCTATTTATGAAATCTAGGCATAACACTGTACGACAACGTTTCAGACTGTTCTATAGCCTACAGCTAATCAATCTGTAAGATTCTGGAGTGCTTTACAGTTCTAAAGATAATTATAAAAATTATATATAAATGTAAAGCCACATAAAACAAAACAAAAATACAATGTATATGCTGAGTTCAGTGGCTAATCATCCGGAATCAGCTGAGGTGACATGACCGCGACCAGAGCTGTCACTTAAGTGGCCACACCCTTAATTGTGCAGACTTAATATAACTTAATAAAAATGAAACGGAGTTATAAAAAAATTCACCCCCCTCACAGTTGTCATGAAGGGTAATATTAGCTATATGCACCAAAACCATCTTTTGTACCAGGCTGTAAACATGTTTTTATCAGCTGTAAACTTGGCCAATTTAGCAATATAGTCAGTGAACACCTGGACTTCCTGGAGCCAGCCCCCAAAGGCGAGTCGATGAATTGCAGTTTCAGTTACTTCCATATTGACTTCACGATGGAGAGCGGGAGGTTGCCACTTGGTCTACAGTCATACTGGAGTGATATAAACACAACAAGTCTCTATTTTTTTGAATTTCCTGATGTTAAAATATGATCCATATCCCAGTGACTTTGAGGCCCATAGTAACGTGACTTAGGAGTGTGGATTGATTGACAGGGCCGTACTAACATGGCTCCATAGTAAAACATGTACACAGGACAGGATGTACACAGGATTTGCAAAGAAACTTGGATTAAAAGATCTGTTCCATGTTTAAAACTTTTTTTAAAACAGTGTGTGTTTGTAATAAAGACAGTAAAATAAGCTGTAATTCATAACCGCTGGAATCAGCACAGCCGCATAGTTTCAGTACAACGATATACAAGGAGCAACAATATAAGAGAGAAAATAATCAAATAAAATACATCAAATAAACTTACTTGGTATTTTTGATTAATGAGCTGGATCTCTGCTTCATCCCTGTCTGTCTCTGTCACGGACTGCTGTTTGTCTGACGTAATGCAGGTGAAGCAGACGCACGTGGCAACGGTGGGCGGAGAGAACCAACTCATTTGCATTTAAAGGCACAGGCTACAAAAACAGCTACACTTTGATCTGAGCACCAAAGACTTATCTTACATCTAGTAAAAGGGGAAATTTAGGAGCCCTTTAAACTCTATTTATGTTCCAATCTTGGTTGTGATTGATTTCAGGTCAATGGAATCGATCTGCGAGGTGCCACTCACGAACAAGCTGCAGCAGCGCTGAAGGGAGCAGGGCAGACGGTAACCATCATCGCCCAGTACCGGCCCGAGGGTGAGTGTGTCCATCAGCTCCTCCTGACTAAACACTGGCACTAAATCCCACATGATTCTCACAGAACGCAAAGGTCATCTTTAGCTGCAGGCAGGGCAGAAACACAACTCACCCAGACGTTTTTGGGCCAAGTCCAGCCCGGCGCGCGCATTATTCCTCCTGACTCTTACAGAATAACAGCGCATGTGCCCTCGGAGTGTTGAGGTGCCATGTTTGATAAGTGTCAGATTGAGGCTGGGGCTGCTCTGGACTCCAGTGACCCATTCAGACAGCATGGGATGCATCACTGTAGACTCGGATCTGAGAATGTTTTCACTGGCTTATCTTACTTAAAGGTGAAGTGTGTCATGTTTTTGTTGTGGCTATACATTGTGCTGTGCTAGTTTCATGTGGACACTGAAAAGTTATTCCAAGTTATATAACAGTTTCACAGTTATTACAAAAAGAAAAGGCAGCACAACCATTTTCAGCATTGATCTCAGTGTTTGAAACATTCCTTTGGCAGCAAATCAGTATATTAGAATGCTTTTTCAAGGATCTAAAGACTGGAGTGGTGATGATAGATTTTCAGCTTTGAATCGCATTAATAAATAACTGTAATACTGTATATTTGATCAAATAAATGCAGCCTTGGTGAGCACAAGCAGAACATTACAACATTTTTATCGCTTTTTTATAACCCCCAAAACAAAATCATGCTTGCAAAGTATTTATTTTGTAACAGAATATGATCATTTAAAATAATCAATTAATGACGATGGTGGAGTTTCAGAGTTTTTCAGCAGGGGTCAACTAGCACATGCTAACCAGCTCAACTTGTTGACGTTTGGTATTAGTAATCTGACATGGTGGCTTCTGGCACAATATCCTGCAGGATGGAACTTATTGCATGCATTGTTTTTTTTCACCATCATTGTTTGATTTTAGCATTGGACTTTTTTAATACTGAAAAAAATAGACCAACAAAAGGTTATGATATTTACTTGTTCGGCTAATCAAGCACAACAACAAACAAAGCCTAAAAACAATAGGCCGAAGTAATAGGCTACAATTTTGACTATAAACAAATTATAGTCACATGACTTTATTGTAGTGGTTCTTAATTCTAGTCTTCTCACCCAACCGCTTTGCATATTTTGCATTCCTTATTTGCACCTGATTCAGAGAGAGCTCCATGTATGAATTGTGTTTCAATTGACAGTGTTCTTTGGTCTCTGAAAACAGGAAATCTTTACTTCACTTCAGATCATTTGTGGACGTATTTGCTCAATGTCACTTCATACAGCATCATGACACACAGATTACACCTACTAGGGAAGCGTGACATAATATACCTCTGTAAATAAACACAGTTTAAACAGTTGGGGGGGATGTTTGATCTGTAAACAAGTAATCTCTTGGACATAAACACTACTAACTCAATCAGCCCTCAAATAGTTGCTCTTGCCTTGTGCAGAAATTATTTAAATGTAGGGTTTAAAGGGATAGTTTACCCAAAAATAATTTTTTATTTTTTATTTTTAAAGAGAAGAAAGAATCTCAAACAGGTTTGGAATAAGTGAAGAGTGAGTAAAGGATGACAATGTTAAATTTGGGGTGAACTATACCTTTAAACTACTTTAACAGAAGTACTTTGTACTTTAACAGAAGAAAACTACAATCAGGGCATTGAGAAAGTTCAGAAACAGCAATGCTTACCAATATATAGAGTAACTCATCTGGGAGTGGACTTTGTGCTTCATATCAGACCTTTTTTAAACTCAAACAGCATTATTACACATTAAATGAAGTGTTCAAATCATATAATGACCCATTTAATGTCCCCGAAGAACTCTGTAGTCCTATTTAGCCACTAGTTAGCAAACTCCATTTTCAAAACATGTTAAAACTTTAAAAAGTACTTTGGTCCAGTTTAACAACATGAAAATATCGTAAGCTTGTGTTAACTATTAACTTAATTTCAGTCGTTTAAATTAATAAAAAAACACTCATTGACTAATAATGGAACTAGACGTGCAGAAATGCTTCCGCGGTCTATTTGCCAATAGTTTACCTATTCCATTTATGGCCACTAGGGGCATCAAGAAATGACGCACTTCACCTTTAAATTGCAGCACTACAGACAGAACACAAGTAACAATATTCTCGCTAGGCGCGGTTAGCACGAGCTGCCGGTGTGTGCTCATACAGTCTGTGATAACGTAAGAGAGACAGATGTGGCAGCGTGGTCAGGTGTTTACTGATATGTCCTCTCTTTTTTCACCCGTCAGAACTTGCCCTGTGCTCCCCACGGCGGGCCCCGCCACCGACTGCAGGTTTGTGCCATGCGATCAGCACCAGGGTCAAGAACAGCACCACACAGACAGACTGCACAGAGAGACAGATTTCACACTTCCTTTCTCTCGCCTTCCCATGAGGCTTTGGGTGTTGCGCTTAGATCTGAACACTGATTTGTATTATTGAACTGGATTGCTCAGGACTTTATAAAAAGCGAAGCCACCTTGGCGCCATATTGGTATTCCCTACTATGCTCACTTGTTCTGCTGAATTAATTGTTGTAATGTTTAGTAGAGGATCGTGCAGAATGAATGTAGAATGTATTTGGTTTTGGTTAACAGTAGGTGGCAGTAATGCATTATTTTACTATGTTTAAACGAAGACAACAGTAGAATATGCAATAATCACTGCGTTCCATTTGGAAGGGCTAATCCCTATGTACTAACTCCTTCAAAAACAAACTCTGGAGTGGAAGCTTCGAAGGAATCAAGGGTGTAGAGTTAAAAAAACAATAATATTTGGAACAAACTACTCCGTCATCCTAATGAGACGGCTAGCAGGTGTGTCCTTGTCACAGTATTTGTCCACTGGTTTACACTCAAAAAAACACACACTGAATGACAGGATAATTAATTGGTTTGATTTGATTTGATTTGATTTGGTTTGATTTATTGTTTTATTTATTTATTTATGTTTGTATGTTTTTTTTATTTTATTTATAATTTTATATAATTCATAATTATTTTCCTTAAAACTCATTTATTAATTTATTCATTCAATCATTTTCCTTCAGCTTAGTCCCTTTATTCATCAGGGGTCGCCACAGTGGAATGAACCGCCAACTTATCCAGCATATATTTTACACAGCGGATGCCCTTTCATCTGCAGCCCAGTACTGGGAAACATTCATACACACTCATTCACACACATACACTACGGCCAATTTAGTTTATTCAATTCACTTATAGCACATGTCTTTAGACTGTGGAGGAAACCGGAGCACCTGGAGGAAACCCACACGAACACAGGGAGAACATGCAAACTCCACGCAGAAATGCCAACTGAGCCAGCCGGGTCTTGAACCAGTAAACTTCTTGCTGTAAGGACACAGTGCTAACCACTGAGCCACCGTGTCTCCCCTAATTAATTAATTCACTTATTTATTTATAAAGTTGCCAGTTTGGAATGACTCTTCAATATGGCATCTATGATTGTCTTCACTGTGGAGTGCCCTTTGGAGGGTGATGTATCCTGTTTAGAATGCACCGACAATGTTTTTTTGTTTCTTTTCATTTTGTGAGTGTAGAGCTGTTAGTTCACTCATTTGCATATAATACATTGATTATCCGTGCATCTTGATTTAGTTTTTTTTTCCATGGTTATTTTTCAAGGCTACGTGTCATAACATTTTCTAGCAAACTAATATTAATTTAGACCTTTAGATAATCTGAGGGAATAACTATATAACTTGAATGTGGATCATCTAGCAACAGACATTCTGTTTTAAATGTCTGTCTTCACGATCTATTCAAGTGTTAAGTGGCTCCATGAAAGGTGGTGGACAAGTGATTGGACACTTACTAGATTAAGTGATTGTATAATCCTTTTTTCAGTAGGTACTACTCAAAAAACATATTAAATCTTAAAATGTGACCATAAATAACTAAATTAGCTTGAACTGAACCTATGAACAGATTTGGCAAACTCCATGTTAAAGGCATAGTTCACCCAAAAATGAAAATGTATACCCTATTTACTCTCCCTTAAATGCTTCCTGTGATGCAGTAGACCCTTGCGGATCTTTATAAGTTAGTTTCTTCTATTGAACACTAAAGAAGATATTTTGAAGAAGGCTGAAAACCTGTAACCATTGACTTCCAACATAATGAAAAACATTACTATGGAAGTCAATGGTTACAGGTTTCCAGCTTTCTTCAAACTATCTTCTTTTGTGCTCAGATTTGGAACAAGTAAAGGGAGAGTAAATGATGACTGAATTGTCAGTTGTTTGCGTGAACTATCCCTTTAAACCTGCAAGCGTCTCAGTGGCTCATATTTGAATCAGAATACAAGCAATAGAATACAAGCATTGGAGCCTCTCTTGATTAGGAATACCAATATTGTCACTTGAACACTTCCAGTGGCTTCAATACAGTACAGCTGTTTAGAACGCAGTGAGCAATCCAGTCATTATATTGATCAGTGGGTCTGAAGGGCTCAGCTTCTGTCTAACTCTCTGCAGTCTGGCTGAGTATCGTGGTCTCTTTCTTGCCCCAGTGGCGGCTCTGACCATGGGCCTTTCATTCAGGGGAAGGGACAGAGAGAGACCTTGCTCTCCTGATAATCCTGTGTGCATCCTGTGTTTCCCCTGCCTGCTGCCTCACTCGATAAACTCCTGTTGTGTTTGTTTTTGGCTCTAACCCGCCTGTCCAACACAGACGGCTGCTATACAGTGCATACATGTGTAGATATTAATGCTGGAAGATCAAGACATTTTAGAACATTCACATTTTTTGTTAATCAATGGACAAATTAGGCGCATAATTGATAAGTAGATTGTATAGTGGAAGGTATGAGTTTCAAAATTTTCTTTTTTTGTTTGTTCAACAAGGCTGCATTTGATTAATGGAAATATACAGTGAAAACTTTAGTTGTAGTTTTTCTATTTTGCTTCATTTTTTTGTTCTGTGATGGCAAAGCTGAATTTCCAGTGTTAAGAAAGGTTGTGCTGCTTATTTGTATTTATTAAATTTTTTGCAAAAACTGATTTGTTTTTAGGAGTATTCGATAAATAGAAAGCCGGAAGAACAAATTTTATGTTATTTTAAATCGATTTAATACATGCTTGCTGAATACAAATATTATTTTATTTCAAATGAAATCTTAATTTCTTTTTTAAAAAAAAACTTTTGTAGAATAGTGTATGTAATACTTAGTCTTGTAGGATGAGTCTTTTTAATAACAGTTCAGTAACACAGCTTAACATTATTGCAGCCTTTTTGCATTTTATTAAATATGTTATTATGTTTTTTTTTTGTAATGATGCTCTAACTGAAGGAGGTAATTGTTTATATTTATATACAGTGCTTAGCATGAGTACACCCCATTTTGAAAATATTTTTAATAAATTTTTTTATTCATTTCTTAGTGAATATGGGTAATATATGTTGGTGCATTTGAACAAAAGAGATTTATTAAACAGATATATTTATCAAAATAATATTTTAGTCACAGAACATCTTTAGAAATGGAAAGATACATTTAAATTCATGCAAAATATTGCCAAAAAAATTACAAACTACAAAATTTTAACAAAATTGTATATATTTTTAGTTTCTCTTGATTTTTGCTATTTTCACAATTTTATTTAATATTTTTCCCTAACATAAATTTGGGCTGCTAATTTTTGAATCATTATTGTAATTTATTTTGTTAGATTAGCTCCAGATTTGACTTCAGTACTGACTAAACTAATGTATATGCACAAATATAATATTGTAAAGCATCCTATAGAAAATATGAATGTATATGAGAGGTTTGGGGGGGGGGGGGTGTACTCATATATGCTGAGCACTGTATATACTCGGCTATGTGTGTTCATATATACATATACAGTATATTAATTATGACTATACAGAGACATACACAGATAGATATATACATATTTAAGTTTGGTTCATTAAAGAGAAAGCCTTTTTTCCTCCTTTTACACACTACATACTTATTATAGTACTTACACTCACTGGGTAATTAATAAGGGCTAACACTGAACCTACCCTAAACTCAACCTATGTAGTTTTATTTATATCACTAAGGTAAGTACCTACATACTGTAAATAGGTATATCTGTTATACAATTTAAATTTGTCCACATTTAGGAGTATCAAATGTGTTAATGGCCGCAAAGCAAGCAAACATGGATTTAAAAAAACACACACACTTTTAGGGTTAAAATGGCAGGTCAGGTTCAGGATTTGGGTCAGCAGCCATGCTTGTCTTCTACTGCACTGCTCTTTGTCTCCTCTCCTCCTCTTCCTTCTGTACTTCTCCTTTATCCCCAAACTACCTGCTGCCCCCTGCTGAAACAACACACCCTTGCTGAAGCAATCAGATCACACTCACAGAATGGCTGCATGTTTGCCCACTCACAAACACTGACTGCTTTTGCTCGTAGCAGTTTGCTAAACTGCTTTAATTTTTAGATTTAAAGATTTGTCATTTTTTTATTTAATTTATCCTGTGAGTCGTAACATACCACCTACACCATAAGTATATTTACACTTAAAGGGATAGTGCACCCAAAAATCATTTACTTAACCTTCACTTATCACACCTGTTTGAGTTTGTTTCTTCTTGTGAACACAAAAGAAGATATTTTAAAAATGTTGGTAACCGGTAACCATGGATATCAGCTATGGATGTCAGTGGTTACTGATTTCTGACATTCATCTTTAGAATATCTTGTTTTGTGTAAAACATAAAAAAGAAACTCATAAAGCACTAGGAACCACATGGGGGTGAGTAAATTATGAGTATATTAAAAATTTTAGGTGAACTATCCCTTTAGGTCACACTTAAAAGGGTAGTTCACCCAAATTTATTTTGCTGTTACTCACCTTCAGGTCATCCAACTGACCTTTTTTCCTCAGTAGAACATCGCAGAAGATTTTAGCTGAAATTTCTGTGATTGTTGGTGGTCCTTGGGGATTCACAAAATAGTATTTATATTGAGTACTTAAAAAATATACATACAGGTAAAACAATATTATACAAATTGGTGTTAAACTATTGGCTGATAATAAATTCCTGTAAAGTCTTAGGAAGTAAAACTGATGGTCTCTGCAAGAAATTGAATAATATTTGCAACTTAATTACCTTGTAAGTCAGTAGTCATTAACAATTTCTTTTATGAAACATCAAGGAAGACAATTTATGCTAAAAAAAAAATCTACAATGTTCTACTGAAGAAAAGGTTAAATACATGTCTTCTAATAAATGACTGATTTGTAAAAATTAATAATAAAATTAATGAAATAAAATAATGGTAAATAATTGATGTATAGTTTATTTAATGCAATACAATTAATGTAGGGCAGCACGGTGGCGCAGTGGGTAGCGCTCTCACCTCACAGCAAGGAGGTCGCTGGTTCGAGCCTCGGCTGGGTCAGTTGACATTTCTGTATGGAGTTTGCATGTTCTCCCCATGTTTGCTCCAGGTGCTCCGGTTTCCCCCACAAGTCCAAAGACATGCGGTATAGGTGAATTGGGTAAGCTAAACTGTCAGTAGTGCATGTGTGTGAATGAGTGTATATGGATGTTTCCCAGTGATGGGTTGCAGCTGTAAGGGCATCCGCTGCGTAAAGCATATGCTGGATAAGTTGGCGGTTCATTCCGCTGTGGCGACCCCAGATTAATAAAGGGACTAAGCCGACAAGAAAATGAATGAAAGAATTAATGTATTTTTAGGAGTCAATTGTTTAAACACCAGATCATTCTGTTCTATCCCTAAACCAGTAACTTTCACTAAGCCACTTTATTTCTGCATTATTTCCTTAAGTTACTGTATATTCATTCATTCATTTTCTTTTCGGCTTAGTCCCTTTATTAATCTGGGGTCGCCACAGCGGAATGAACCGCCAACTTATCCAGCATATGTTTTACGCAGCGGATGCCCTTCCAGCTGCAACCCATCTCTGGGAAACATCCATACACACCCATTCACACTCATACACTACGGACAATTTAGCTTACCCAATTCACCTATACCGCATGTCTTTGGACTTGTGGGGGAAACCGGAGCACCCGGAGGAAACCCACGCCAACACGGGGAGAACATGCAAACTCCACACAGAAACGCCAACTGACCCAGCCGAGGCTTGAACCAGCGACCTTCTTGCTGTGAGGCGAACGTGCTATCCACTGCACCACCGTGAAGCCCTAAGTTACTGTATATATGTTAATATTGAAGTTTAGCAGACGGATTTTTTGTTAGGGATGCTGTAAAACCACAAGAATCGATTCTCCTGGTATTAAAATTTCATTCTAATGGCAATTTTCTCCTTTTGCAAAAGCTGCGCAGCCACTATGCAAAAGTGTTTAGTATAGATGTTTTGTGGACTTTAAAAAAATTCAGAGGTGCTTTGATAGTCAGCGTTATGAGTATTTAGTCATAGAGCCGTGGTTCCAACCAGGCTGATCTTTTCTCCGTGGCTTCATCCAATTCCCCTGATGCTCTCTGAATCGATTCTGGGGAGGTAGAGCTCATTAAGGTGCAGAGGTAAATGCAAGCTTGCACTTTCTGCAGGGGGTGTTGTGGGACTGCTGAGGTGGGCTTTCATCATCAACAACTCCCCGTTGCAATACGACAACCTCGCAGTGTTACTACAAAAAAAAAGTGAATCCAAGAATACTGAAGATGGATTGATAATTGAGACAAAAATCACTGGGTTTGAGCTTTTGAGCTACTGTCCATCTGTCAGATCAAAACTGTAGATTCTCTTCTACCAGAAACTGCACCCTTTTTTAAAACCTTTATCCGATATATTTAGTTCTATTTTGATGTTTTTTAGTGATAATTAGAATTGATGATGGATTAAACGTTGTAGTCAAACGAATAGCATAATCCCTGCTGAGAAAAGCCATTAAATGAAGAAAATAATTTAACCCTAAGCATGAATTGCTCTTAAAGGAGGAAAGTCACTTATTATTTAGGAACTTGTGTGCTGTCAAGGGGGTTAAATGCATTCGTTTTTTTAATATATTTAATTGACATAATTGCAATGTTAGTTAGGCATTTTTCATCTTTTCTATGAATGTTTTTAAATACAATTTTAATGTCCCTATTTATGTATGTTTTTAATGGATTATTTAAAACTAGGTTGCTGTTGGAAGAGGTCTTAGTGAGGGGAGGGGGCGGGGGGGGTTGGGGTTCTTTCTGCAGTCTATGTGAGTCCTAATGCCTCAGTATATTGACGGGGACTCTATATGTCGGTGAGCACCGTCTTTCGGATGGGATGTTTAACCGAGGTCCTGACTCTCAATGGTAAATAAATGCGTTCTCTAAATGCACATTACAATACGTTACATTTTTAAAATTTATTTATATTTATATAGTTTTATATTTCTTTTTTAAATATCTATTTAGTATATCAGCAATTTGTTATAAGAAATCAGGAGTGTTCCATTTTTTAAAATTTTTTTTAAGGAATATCAGATTTTGGATTATATAACCTTAGATAATAAGCTGCAGTCTACATCCTCCATACAGTTAGACAGAACAGGTGAAGAGAAGGTGAGGTCAGGCAGCATTAGTAGCTTGTGTACCATCTCTGGGAAACATAATTGCATGCTGTTTTATCAGCGTGGCCTCGGGTTCAGCAAACACTTCCTGAACCTTGGTAATTTCAGGTTAGAGCTTAGTAATAGGTTATACACTGATACTCTCACACAGATCCATATACTGTGCTGACTGACAGACCGTCCTCTCTTCAAGCAGAAAATGAACAGATTGCGGTAATTTGTTTCTCGCTTTCAGCAGCATCACTACTAAAACACTTTAATGGCTGTCCCTCAGTGCTGGGTGGCTGAAAAATCATGCATGTGCTCTCAGAACACACTGCAGTTTTTAGCTGGCATTTTGAAACAGAGAACAATAGGGCTTGAAAAGGTTTTTCAGAACTGGCATTTTCATTTGTATGAGTATGTGTGTGTGTGTGTGTGTGTGTGTGTGTGTGTGTGTACTTCTGTTAGTGTGGCATTCTGAGAAACAAGATTGAAGGTGCTTTTAGGACACCAGCGCGCTAAAATAACACACACACACAAATACACATATACCTATATATATATAAATATATATATATATATATATATATATATATAGATGAGGAATTTCTTCCTCATTTATGTTTTTATGAGGAAAAAAATATTTTTTTATGACTTTTGTTGTTTTATGTAAAATAGACTGCAGAACTCACTCACTTTCCTTTGGCTTATTTCCATATTGCCACAGGGGAATGAACCACCAATTAATCTGGCATATGTTTTACTGGCGGATGCCCTTCCAGCCACAACCCAACACTTAGAGTACAACCCCCAGTGCTGGGAAACACCCCCACACACACTCCCGTTCATACACTACAGCCAATTTAGTTTATTCAATTCACCTATACAGCACGTATATTTAAACCAGAAACCAGAGCACCTGGAGGAAACCACCGCAGACACGGGGAGCTCATGCAAACTCCACATAGAAATACTTCCTGGTCCAGCCGGAACTCAAACCAGCAACCTTCTTGCTGTGAGGCGACAGTGCTAACCACTTCAATAGTATCTGGATGCAGACTTGCATATGAAAGCTGAGACACTCAATGGAGCTAGTGAAGTTACTGTGAGGGGTAGAGTTAGAGTTGGGATTAGGTGTGTTCATTAAAAGCATTGCACGCATTGCATTGCTGCATCCAGACCCATCTTAACCACTTAGCCACCGTGCCGCCATACTGCAGAAACACTGCCCATAATCCCATAATCTTACTCACCCTCAAGCCATCCTCTCTGTATGTGATGTTTTTTTTCTGTATGTTTTTTCTTCTTCTGTCAGACGAACACAGTCGGAGTAGTTTTAAATGTTATCCTTGCTCTTCAATGCTTTATGTTGGATGTTCGCTTTTATTTTGAAGCTTCCAAAAATGCCTACATTTGTCATCAAACTAGCCCATATGCCACTTGGGGGTAACACATGAACTGGATTGATGTGTTTTTGTAGCCAAAACATTTAAAAGAATGAAATTATAAATTCCAATCACTAACATCTGTGGCTTTAATGCATGTCATGTGCAACTGACGTATACGACATTACGCATTCATAGCGGAAGCTTTGGGATAAGACACGTTTCATGGGAACCTCTTACCACACAGTTTGTTTAACACAGAATACAATGACGAACAAGAAAAGAAGTTGGCTTTGCGTTACTGTATAACTATATTTATTTCAAGTTAATTTGTATATAGCGCTTTTCACAATAACTATTGTTCCAAAGTGCCGGAAGTCAGTGGTTAGACTGACTAAATTTAGACTAAAGAGAAAATTTGAAGCAGTTTTGTTACAAAAACACATCAGTCTTCTTCATAAAACATACGTTAATCCTCTGGTGGGGAATAGCGTAGTTTGACAATGTATGTACTGGTATGTGCTTTTAAAAGCTTCACAATAAAAGTCACTATCCAACACCATGGAAGAGCCAGGATGAATGTGTTTGTCTGACAGAAATAAATAATTTACACCGAGGGTGGCTTAATTTATGGGGTAATATTCATTTTTGGGTGAACTGTTCCTTTAAGCATATTTTTCTAGGCACATTAACATTCTTGTTTTTAAACCCCTCTAAAGTAAGATGTTGCTTCTGTGGAACAATGGAGAGACATAAGATAAACAATATAAGTATAGATAGATAGATAGATAGATAGATAGATAGATAGATAGATAGATA
>CAIGQW010034901.1:3268852-3300529 GCA_903798125.1 Danio choprae
TTTATTTTATTTTATTTTATTTTATTTTATTTTATTTTATTTTATTTATCAATTGTATATCTTTGTATAAACTGTTTGCATAAATTCGTCAAATTTTTTTTAAATAACAAAAGTGTTGTTTTTTTTCATTGTACGGAAAACTACATTACCCATGATGCTGTACAGAAAATTCTACCAATCAGAGAGCTGCACTGAGCAACTGCGCCAAAAGATATATTTAGCTCCGCCTACTTTCATGTGGAGAAAATAAATGTTAAACATTTCAAAACTGGGTCATTTACATTAATGTATTAAGTTTTGTTAGTTAAAAAAACAAACATGTAAACTGTAAAAAAGAAAAAAAAACTCCAAAAAAAAAATTTTAACCAATAAGTGTTAATTGAATTTAAATATATGGGTCAACAGTGATAAAGTCTTAAAATGTGTTTTTCTTTTATTAAACTATATGACTAATAAAAAATATAAAAAATATATAAATATGAACTAATTCAAACTAATTGTACAACTATTTCAGTATCTCAGTATCTTCAGTACATTCCGTATCTCAAAGATACTGTTAAAATAACACTTATTTTGAAATACATTTTTCTAAATATATTTTTTCAACAATTACCGAGGAGTTACACCATGTCTTAACAACACGCGACACGACAAGATAACAGCAACAAGCAATTTGTCTGCACCAAAAGCGATGCAACATGACAGAAACATTTAAATTCCAGCCACTGCACTCCCAATGAAAGGCTTTTAATCAAACAAATACATATTACTCCTCTTTAACGTTATTAATAGGCTATCGAGTGACTGTTGTTGTTGTTGTTTTGCACTGAATCACAGTTCTGACTTCTATTTTCAAACCGTCTGCTAGTTTTTTTTGTTTTTTTTCAAGATCTGAAGTGAATTATCTGCTGCTGCCTTTAGTAGTGTCAATAAATGTCACGTAAAATGGTATTTAAAGTCTGCATGAACCACTGCGACTTTTTGGTTTTGTATTGTGACGCAGTTCCTAAAGAAACGGAATATTAAATGAGAAAACAGTGGGCGTGGCTTGTTTTTTCTGTTGCGAGCTGAATGGATGTAGTGAAGTAGGCATTTCATTCAGAAAGATCTGGAAAAGGGTTTCGGGAGAGTTATTACAACCTAACAGACACCTCCTCGTCACCATTTTTGTTTGTTGTCAAATCTGACAGTTGAAGGGGCGTGGTTAAGTATGTTAACCACGCCCAATACCTCAGACAGACGTAATCTGAGAAGTTAACTGAAAACAAACAGGAAGTGCATTTTCGGGTTTTAATTTTACATTACAAGGGCAAACAATTTTTTTTCTTAATGACATGCGCAGATTAATTGTTCACCACAAAACTAGCAATGTGAGCTAACAAAATCAATATGGTTAGTTTTGATTTCATGTGTACTTTAAAATCACACTGGTAGCATTTAACATTGAATAAAGCACATAATCTGTACCTGAGGTGATCTTTGTCATAGTAGTATATGCTGTTGTTATGGCACAACGTCGCGGTAATATTTTTGCTAATATTCTTGCGGTATGCGTTTCTAAAATCGAAATTCCGCACATCACCATCACAGATAAAAACATTTTGATATCTTTTATTGCATGCGGTCATGGTGTTGTGAGTAATGCTAACGAATAGTTTTAGTTTAAGATTTCAGGGCTACTTGGCTTTTACCTTCGTTCTCATTGACCCAAACTGAATAAGAAGCGATGTAGACAATTGAAATAAACGTGAACTGCTGACTCTGATTCTGCTTATCGCAGCTCTGTGTTAAAGCGTTTCTGCTAAGCTTGCAGTGACTAAATGCACCTGGAGAAACAAGTTTAATGGCCATTATTGTGGTTATCTCCGCTATTGTGTACTCAGTAGAGCAGGCTTTTAGGGCACTCTGTCAGCCTGTCTGTCTGAACTATAGTGCTTTCTTTTACAGTGTTTCACCGCCTGATCATACACACTGCCCTGCTGGAGGCAGATAAGCAAAAAAAAAAAAAAACATGGCTGTAAATGAGAAGCATTGAATTTTGAGTGTAAATCGGACACGTTTCACATAATATCTCAAGATATCTCGGTTTTAATGAAGAATTTTAAGAAACTGCACGTAAAAAAAACTAATATTTCTTACTGTATTTCTCCAGTTTATTGATTACATTAAGTATCACAAACATTTTTTCGTATGAGCAGTTTTCTAAAATGTTATATTGATAATATGAATATGCAAATGGCCTGTATTTTTTAAATAACTAATTTGCATACATTTCTACCACAAAAATTCTAAATTAAATAAGATTCAAAATTCTTGTTTCATTTTATTTATTTATTTATTTATTTATTTATTTATTTATTTATTTATTAAAGTCATTAGAGTGAAGGATTTACTGGGTGGATTTTATGGATTTATTTTTATTCCTACATAATTTTAGTTGTAGAACAAAATATTTTATATAGTCAGCCAAAATATTTATTAAGATAACCCCTAGAAAGAAAAATCTGAACATAGATGTGAATAAATCTGTGAGGTTTCAGTGCTGCTGAATTGGAGATTTAAGGCTCAACACACGAGGAAATAATTCTTTTTTTTTTTTTTTTTTTTAAGAAAAAGGCCCTTAGAAATATGAATAACTCAAATCTATTGAAACAAAATAAAAATGATTACAAAATTCAGTAAAAGAAATATTTAAAAACTGGAAAAATACTCAATGAAAAGCCCAAATATGCTAAACGGACAGGTGCGTTTTTGCCTGTAATGCCTTTTTTCTGTTTAGCCTGCATGATCAGTGTAAAATCTGCTCTTTAAGTAGAGTTGCCTGTGTTCGTGTCTCTTTATAAGGAGGAGCAAATGAATGATGGTTATTCGTGAAGGGGTTTCTGTTTCTGTGGTTAGTGTTCATCTATAAGAGGATGAATGAGAGCTTTCTTCAGTGATTCACCCACTTCAGACGACAGGAGAGTGTTTGTAAAACTGTTGTAAACTGTGATCGTCTTCCAAACAGCTTCCCGTTTCTGATCTGTGCTTCTCTCTCGGTGGATTTCACAGTCAAAATTATGAGAAATGTGTTGTATAATATGTTTAAATGTTTTGAGGTTTACAGCTTCTGAGAAAGACAGATTTCTGGATTTATACACTTACATTCAAAAAAACTTAGATTTAATGAACATTTTTATCCTGTGAAGACCTGTTAAATTGGTTAAAATAGTAAAAAAAAAAGTTGCACTTTAATTTTTTTTGTAGTTTTTAATGTCAAGTGATTCCTATTGGTTTGAATTTTTCATATAATTTTTATATCCATATTTGCATCTCTGTTATCATTAAGTATTTTATTATTTAATATAAGAGATTTTTTTTCTCCTTCATATTTTTGTGGAATCCATGATGCATCCTATATTCCAGGATTATTTGAGAATTAGAAACTTCAAAATAGCAGGGGGTCTATTATAAAATATTTTGTAGCATAAATGTCTTGACCAAATATATTGTTGAATATAAATTTTAACTAATAATTAACTAAATTAAATAAACTATTTAATAAATAATCAAATATTAAACATAAAAACTTAGTGACACTAAGAAATTTTTAAAGGTTATGTATTTATTTTTTATTTGTTTTTTACTTCTATTATTTGTACTATGTTACTTTGTTTATGTTGTTGTTGTTTTTGTCAGTTTTACTCATTGTTTAGGGCTTGAAATGATTGCAGCGGAAAGTGCCTAAAAAGTATATACTCATAAATATTCAAATAATATGAAACTGCCTGCATAAAAACATGATGCAAGCTCTTCCAGAATGTGCAAATAAACTGATGGCTGCTTAAAGATTCACACAGGAACGGAACGAAGCATTCGGTTATCGTTTTAATCACATCCCCATCATGCCACACAGATATTTTGTGACTCTACAATATTTGCTGACCATTGCGAGTAGCACTTACTGTGCCTCTCACAGCCATATCTGCACATTTCACGCATGCAGTATCCAGACGAGCCAGCCATTACTGCCAATTCAAGATAATTCTTTCCAATCCAATTCTTTAGTGACAGACTGCTGAATGTGTCGGCTCTATAAATCTGACAGTATATATTTATACAGCTGAAGTCAGAATTATTAGCCCTCCTGAATTATTAGCCACCCCTGTATTTTTTTCCCCCCAATTTTTGGTTAACAGAAAGAAATTGAAAAAATATTGGTTAAGTGGACTAATAATATTGACCTTAAAATGGTTATAAAAAAATGTCTAATCTAATCTCTAATTTCTAAATCTAGCTGAAATAAAACAAATAATACTTTCTCCAGAAGAAAAAATATTATTGGAAATACTCCTTGTAATTGCTCTGTTAAACATCACTTGGGAAATATTTGACTTCAACTTCAACTGTAAATGTGTGTGTGTGTTTCCACAGGGCCCTGTTTGACTATGAGCGAGCGAAGGACAGTGGTCTGCCCAGTCAGGGTCTCAGTTTCCGGTATGGAGACATCCTTCACGTCATCAATGCGTCTGATGATGAATGGTGGCAGGCCAGGAGAGTGACGCCCGAGGGGGACAGCGAGGAGATGGGCGTCATTCCCAGCAAGAGGAGGTAAGCTTTAGCATTTATTATAACCTTTTGATATTTATTAAGTGCTTTAAGAATAATATTTCTATAAAGTGTCAACTCGTATTTCGCATGATCTGAAATCTTCAGCCAAAACTGGATTTAATTGGAGCATGACTTTTAAAATCAAATCAAAAATAATGATAATGATATTGAGTGATATATTATACAGTCAAAAATAAAAATGAGCTGCCTGTTCAAGCTATTTATTTAAAATGAGCTGAATTGACACAATTCTTGAGGATTTTTGGGACAACTTAATTGGTTTATGTTCAGTCCACTTAACTTTGTTGTATCCATAGCAAGTGAACTTAATCGATTTGTGTTGGGACAACATTAAGGAATTGTATGGAATCTGATATTTTTTGCTGCATATGTATATAAAGTCAAAATTATTTATTTTCTATCTATTTTACTATATTCATATTCAGCTTAAAGTGCTATTTAAAGTCTTAACTAGGTTATTGTGTTAACTACGCTCATAAAAATGATATTTTCTGTTTGTTCAAACTACCCATTTTTAAATGAGCTGAAAAAACACAATTCTTAAGGTTTTTGGGGGACAACGTAATTATTTTATGTTCAATCAACTTAAATTGGTAAAAACCAACAAGTTAACTTAATTGCTTCATGTTGTCCCGAACCCAGAACCCAGCATTTTTTACAGTGTAGGCAAGTTAGGATATTTAGTCAAGTTTGTTGTATAACAGTAGTTTGTTCTATAGACAATCCAAAACTAACATTTCTTAATAATATTGATCTTAAAATATATATATTTTTTTTAAGTTAACGACTTTTATTCCAGCCAAACTAAAAGAATTTCAAGAGTTCACACTTAGCTGATGATTGATAATAAAGCGTATTTGGCAAGCTGTCCCGGAAGACAGCCCTGAGCTCAGAATATCCTCAAGCCCGAGGCTCCCTCCCGTTTGGAGCGCGGGAGTTTGAGCTCAGGTAGGTCTCGAGAACTTCCCTGCTTGTGAACGTGCTTGAGATATTTCTTAAGATGCTATTTTGGAGTAGTCGATTTACTTATGGTGAATGTTTTTGGATGGTGGGAGGAAACCGGGAAGCCCGGGGAAAACCCACGTGACAACGGGGAGAACATGCAAACTATGCACAGAAACGCCGACCGACCTGGTGAGGGGCAAAGCCTGTGGTGTTCTTGCTGTGAGGCAACAGTGCTAACCACTGGGCCGCTGTGCCGCCCAGTCAGGAGAAAGGAAGGAGTAGGGGTGGAAGGGGGGATTCTTCAAGACGAAGATGACTAGAGTGGAAAACTTATTATTTGTAGTGTGTAAATATTCATCTGATTGGTGCAATAAACGGAGCTGATGCGGTGCCAGCCGTCTTCAATCCTAAGCACGTGATCCTCTCGAAATTAGTTAATAAATAAACCACACTAAGACTTTCTCCAAAAGAATTATATATATATATATATATATATATATATATATAGGAAATACTGTAAAAAAAATTCCTTGGTCTGTTAAACATGAGAAATATTTGATCAATAAATTATAAGAGGAGGGATAATAATTTATACTGTGAAACTGTAAAAATAGATATAATAGCAGTTTATCATATTAATGAATTGCATGAATCAGTATTTAGTTAATGCAGTACTATTAAACTTTCTTCATTAATTAGAAAAAAGACGAGTGCATTTTTAAGGCGGGATGTCAAGTTAATATTTTATTTCATTATGTTTTGTTTAATTATTAATTGCACTAAATGAACAAGTGACAGCCTAGTTCTAATCGTTACCCTACTGCCCTATATTTAATTTGGCTCTTTAAAGAGAACATATAAAGAAAAACTGCTTGCTTGTCTCGTCTGATACGAAAAGGTTTCACTGTAATATGCCCATAATATGCAGCAAAATTGCGTTTATTATTCTAATTAACATATATTTTTGCTTATCAGTTCTTAATTTGTATTAACATGCAGAAAGTGTCAGCTAAAGTATATTTGATCTGAAAAATCAGGTGCAAAATGCTGAATTGTGAGTGTTTCTTTTTATTTTAGATTTAGATTGTATGTATACAAAGTTTAGGATCGGTAAAATGTCTTTTACAAATGTCATACACACCAAGGCCCCATTTGCTTAATCAAAATTAAATGAAAACTGTAATATTATCAAATGCAATTTACACTAATATATTTGAACACTGAATTGATTTATTCCAGTGTTCTGTCACAGAAATCATTTTAATATGCAGGTTTGGTGCTCAAGAAACATTTATTAACATTAATTATCACAAATAAGCTGATTTATATATTTGTGAAAACCATGCAAAGGTAATATAAGTGCACTTGCGACTTTGATTCCATTTTTGTTTCAGGGTTGAAAGAAAAGAGCGAGCTCGTCTGAAGACGGTTAAATTCAACGCCAAACCCGGCAGCCTGGATTCTAAAGGGGTAAGCGTTCGATTTGTTGAGTGGCCCGCTTGATTTGATCAGTGCCAACATCCCAGCTTTTTCTTCGCCCCAGTTTTCAGGAAGTGCCTGATGATTTAATGACAGTTTAGATGAAGTTCAGCAGCAGCCCAGGTTGCGGTGTCTCTTCACTCATCCAGTTTAATATCTGTCCGTCTCTTTATCCGCTTTAGCTCCTGTCGTGCCCTGTCATCTTGAATTTACTTTCCCATTTCAGGATGCGCTGGTGGGTCATTGAGTCAGTCAGAATAAAAGTGTGTGTGTGTAAGACTCCTTCTGTCGCAGTGTGACAACTCACTCTCAGCATCGCTACTGCAGCACAACTCACACACACTAATTGTATTTACACATAGACGTATCTTATAATGCGTCTTTTATGAGGTCAGTAAGGTCACCTGTAGCAGATATTACCTAATGTGTGTGCGTATTTGAGAAATGAAGCAGATAAAACTAAAGGATGCAGGATGTATTTTTAGTTCGGCACAAAACCGCAGCGCCGATTTTTTAGCCTCATGATTCCCAGTTGTATCCATAGCAACATCGCAGGCAGGACTGCAAATTTCCCTTTCTTTCTTGTTTCTGTCTTTTTTTCCCTTTTTTTCTCCCTCTGTCTTTTGAAGACGGGAGAGGAGTGGGGGTGTTGGCACTGATGGATTACTTGAGGATTTTGTTGTGTGCTTTTCGTCTTTGTGTTCAAATGCACCAACTTGTGTATGTATCATTTCAGGTTTAGGGTTTATAGGGTTGATTGAAAAGGCATTGATCGGAATTGTTTACAAGGCTTATGATAGAGAGGATTAGAGTCATGAAAGTTATGAGTATTTGTTTTAATCGCTAGCAGGGGTGCGGTTAGTTTCAGTTGTACACTGTGTATGAATTAAAATGCGGAAACATACACAAAATACACACAAAAGCATATTTACTGCCAAATGTTTATTTGTGAACCTCATTAAAAATGCCTGGGTTGTATTTCACCCCAAAGTCATAAGAACAACAAAATTAGACATCATTAGACATCATGATTTATTTCCATTAATATAAAAAGAAATTTAAAAATTAGCAGTTTTATTAGTTAGTTCAAAGTCCTTTTCAGGCTGTCTGCTAAACACCTCCGAACTATAATTGGTCCATGGCAATTAAGTAATAAGTGGGTGCGGCTTTGCAGTTTTACACTGACAACAATGATTCAAAGATGATTCCTTGGATTT
This sequence comes from Danio choprae, assembly GCA_903798125.1. Taxonomy (NCBI): domain Eukaryota; kingdom Metazoa; phylum Chordata; class Actinopteri; order Cypriniformes; family Danionidae; genus Danio; species Danio choprae. The sequence continues at coordinate 3,277,105 of CAIGQW010034901.1, forward strand.
ACTCCTTTTTTTTACGTTAAGTGGTTGTAAACAATTTATTTTGGCTGAATTTACCAAACAAATTAAGTTGAACATTACTCATTTTAATTTGTTTGTTTAAATTCAACCCAATTAGCAACTATTTTCAATTTCAAACTATTTTCAGCATATATGAGTACACCCCTTTTTGAAAATGAATATTTTATCCATTTCTCAGTGAATATAGGCAATGTATTTTGGTGCATTTCAACATTTATTTAAATTTATTTTAATAATATTTTAGTTACAGAACATATTTAGAAATTAAAAGATAATACAGTTAAATCCAAGCAAAATATTGCAAAAAACTACAAACTAAAAAATTTCAACAAAATTTTTCTTTTTTTTGCTTCTCTTGATTTTTCCTCTTTTTAAATTTGTATTTAATATTTTTCTATAACATATTAATTTGGGTGTACTAGCTTTTGGACCGTTATCCTAAGTTATTTTGTTAGATTAGCTCCAGATTTGGCTTCAGTACTGACTAATCTAATGTATATGCACAAATATAATATTGAATAGCTTCCTATTAAAAATATGAATTTAAAATATAGATTTGTGAGGAGTATACCTATATATGCTGAACACTGTAGCTAATTTTCTCAGTTCAGTCCATGAATATCTGGTATATACGAATAAAACAACTGACAAGAATTAGTAGAAATTAAAATTTAAAGACATAATTTGGTCAAAAATGTAAATTTACTCACCCTCAAGTGGTTTCATAGCTTTATGAGTTTATTTTTTTTCTGTTAAACACAAAAGAAGATATTTAGAAAAATGTTGGAAGCCAGTAACCATCAACTTTCATAGTAGAAAAAACAAATATTATGGAAGTCAAAGGTTGCAGGTTTCCAACATGCTTCAAAATAACTTATTTTGCTTTCAATGGAAGGAAAGAAATTCAGTCAGGTTTGTGACAAGTGAAGGGTGAGTAAATTATGACAGAATTTTCAATTTTGGATGAACTACCCCTTTAATTCTAACTAAAGGTGGCAGGTTTTTATGGTTTAATACTGTAAATCTGCCAAATTGCAGAACTTGTGTATGCATTATTGCTATTATAAGATGCTTTCGAAATTTATTTTCTCACCGCTGTTCTTTTACTTGTTTATTTTGTTATTGCAAAAATAAATGCACAGCACATTTGTACATATTCATCAAAATGGCCAAATTATGTCTGTTATCATAAAATTTCGCATTGCAACACTGCTCACACCTGAAATTGCATTGTGATGACCAAAGCCCTGTTACAATGTGGTCTGTAATTTTAATTAAACCATCATTGGACAGAGTGTTGCCTTGTCCACTTATTATAAGCAACACATATTACTTTTTAGGGGCTTAAAAGATATATATTATAAGATGTGCAGGTTACAGTACTTTGGAAGATGTTCTTATTTGCTATTTTCTTAAAAAAGATCTGGTAATTATAATGAATCCTTAAAAAAAGACTTTTACTCATAAAATTGTATTTCTTTTTTTATTATTACTTTTGGGGTGAAAAATGATCTGGACATTTTGTTGACAGGTTTCGCCATTGCAATATAGATCATAATTTATCAGCAAAATCAGCATATTGAGCTTCAGTTAAACAAATTAGCTAGAAAATCCCATTTATGCACATTCATGTTACTTAGTTTATTTTTCTTTGCATTTTATAACCATTTTAACCCCTAATATCATAATACTACACACAAGCAGCACAGATATCGCCCCTTTGGTCAGCATGTCACCCAGATAGGATTATCCTGCATGCTTGTTTTTTTTTTCTTGTTTTTTTTTTCTTTTTTCTTTTTATAAAATATGAGTTTGTATATTATTTCCCCATTTGCCTCTGCATGGCACTAAACCAGCTTCAGTTGGCCATCATTGTTTACCACCCTTCTATGTTCATTCCTGTTGATCATGTTTTAATTTGAATACATTTGAGTTGTCTAAAAACAGCTCAGGTGCTGGGACGTCATGGGCAGACACGCACAAAAGACCACCTATTCAAGTGCTTTCAGCTCACGCAAAAAAAAAAAAACATAATTAGTTTTGTACAGAAAAAAAAAAGAGCGAATTGATAATTCAATTTCTAAGCGTCCTGCCAATGCAAACGAAAGACGACACTTGGATGTTTGCCTGTTGTCCCTGATGTTCAGCACCGGTCGTTGTGTTGTTTTTGTCAGCATGATTGTGACAGCGTTTAGAGCCCCCTGTTTGCACCATGCTCTCTTTCCGCACAGTCATTCAGTGAAAAACGTAGAAAGAACTTCATCTTTTCACGCAAGTTCCCTTTCTACAAGAACAAGGACGCCGATGAGCAAGACGGGAGTGACTCGGAACGTAAGTAGCCAGAATTGCACATGCACCCTGACACGTAGGTACATGACAGCACACACACATCTTCGGGGTGAAAGGTTTAGATGTGTTTAGGTAGCTCCAGGAAGCCCTTGCCCTCCTTCTTCTCATCCCACCAACAACCTTACTGTCTCTCTCTCTGTCTCTCTCTCTCTCTATTCCTCTGTCTCTCTGTCTCCCATCCTCTTTCATTCTCTCTCTTTCTTTCTTCGCCCCCTTGATCGGCTGTGTGGTGTAGGACATCTCTGGAATAGGGGAGGACGGGTACGGAGCAAAGACACTGAGTAAGTGTGTTAAGGAATGGACCCAATACCCCTTTCCCAAGCGCACATTTGAGTTCAGATCTGTTGTTTTTTTGTTTTGTTTCTTTTCTGTCGCGTCAACTACAGGCCTGTTTGCATGTCATAATACTAATGTTTGTCGGTCCACAGGTTCCCAATGTTTTAGGGATTCCTGCATTGTCATCCTTAGGGTAGATCAAATGTTGCATGAACATACATAACATGTGTGGGAATAGTTTGTCAAATGTCGTTTGTTTAGTTTGTATGTTTGAGATTGTTCGTGTGTTGCATTTTTATAATGTTTAGTTTTGCGTAGAGATTCGCAAAATTGGCATGTGTGCTGGTGGTTTAAAGATTGGAATAATTCAAATCTTATGCTAAACAGGCTGCATGCATAAGCATTTCAAAATATATATTCATTTGTCTATATTTGTGAATTTAACCCTTTAAGGGTGTACTCACACTAGGCACAGTTTTCCTGAACCGTGCCCAGGCACGATTGTTCCCCGTCGACCCACACTCACATTGCATTTTTTGCCTTCCGAGCCTGAGCACGCTTACGTCATCGATGATGCGACTGTTCAGTTTAACAGAGAAGAAGCGCGCTCGCTCCGTACAATGGAGATTGCTTTAGTTATATTGTTTTGTATTATTTTAAGTTGTTTGATATGCAGTGACACGCAGTTAAATCTTTTGCTGAACAGATCCACCACTTTTGGCGCTCATAAATGTTCATGAAAGTCATCGTGCTGCACGTATTGGGAGGTTTGTTTGAAAATGTAATCCATACCTATTCCCAAAATCAGAGGGGAATAATAGTTGGATAACAATCATGTAGAAGTGCATAAACCTAACCTAAAGCCTAAACCTAACATAAATGGTAAACGTATCCCTTAATTTCTGATTGGCTGATTGGAATGTTGTTCCAGGATCAACATAGAGGTTACACATATCCTACTTGGTGAAATCAGGATAGTGGGCGTACAGCAGGGGGTTTGTATCTTTAATAAACGATGACAGTTCGTGTTCATTGAAAACTAGGAATGATTTTAAAAATCCATATGAAACAGTCCCTTAAAAGTGACGTAACGTCTTCAGTTTCTCGTTTTGCACTCACTCTACAAGCGTACCACACCAAAGCCTAACCGTACCGTGCTCTGGCACACCTCTTCCAACCGGGCCAGAGCCGGCCAACTAAACAGTGCCTGTGCCCGATTTGGAGCACTCACACTTGTCAAATGAACCGGGAAATGAGAGTCAAACGTGCCTGAGCATGGCTCAGATAGCCTAGTGTGAGTACACCCCAACTGTCACCTAACTTATTTGCAGTTAAATCCTAATCTAATCATGACAAACTATATATCATTGGAAAGGTTTAAGTCTTCTGAATGCATATTTTACTGTTGTTTTTTGTTACGTAGGAAGAGTAATTGATTAAAACACATTTACTCTCACCTGACATCCTGTGGGACTATTTATAATTTCATGTTTAAAGCATATTATTGTACTTTAAACAAAGCAATCATGACAAACTATATATCATTGGAAAGGTCTAAGTCTTTAAAATACATATTTACTGTTCTTTTTTGTTACGTAGGAAAAGTAATGGATTAAAACACATTTACTGCTGCCTGACAACCTGTGGGACCATTTACGGTTACACATTTAAAGCATAATATTGTACTTTAAACAAAGCAATCATTACAAACTATATATCAATTGAAAGCTTACATTTTTTTGTTTCCATATCTGGTGACTTATTTTTATTTTTTGTTAGATATTACCGAGCAGCAGTTATTTATTTATTTGCAAAAAGGAGTCATAACGCATTACTTTGCTACAGCAATCCACATGTTAAAAAGTGGGGACGGCAGTTAAGAGGTTAAGGCTTAGAAATAATTAACTAACTTAGCTAATTAGCTAACTTGTAATTTTTTTGAAAATGAAAGCATTATCATCTCTGTGTAAATTACAGAAATGTGATTTTTGACTGTGGTGTCATGCACGTGTAGCACATTCAACACAATGGAAAAACATTACGCAAATACAGCCTTTTATTTTATTTTTAAATGCAGATACAGTAAAAGCTGTAATACTGTTAAATATGATCATTTAAAATAGGTGTTGTCTATTTAAATATATTTTAAAATGTAATTTATCCTCTGATGTAAATAATCCTCATGTCTTTAGCATCACACAAAATACAGCCTTTTTAAGCATAATAACGTTAAGAAATCAATAAAAAATGTTGTTATTCCAAACTTTTAACTAGTAGTGTAAATCAAACACTTTGTTTTGTTTTTATATCTCATTGATGGGTGGCTTTACAAAACAATTGAACTTAAAAGACTTCAAAAGGAACAAATAAACAATTGAAAATGAATCGGAAAGCAGTTATGTTTATCAATATCTGGGTTATTTTCTAGTCTTTTGTCTTTGTCTTTTATGATGTCTCTGAAGTGCTGTGCCAAATGTTGTTCTGTGCTTTTGACACAATGTTGTTTTATGTTCACACCAGGCACAATTATTAAAATTTGATTTTAAATTCATACATGAGGGACTCTACATCAGTCAACAGAACATTTAGCATTATTCTCATTGAATTAATATGTATTTGTGCCAAAATACACTCACAGAAAACAAAGCTTGGATTTTTCTTTTGTCTTTCTTTTTGTTTAGCGTGTCCCTAACTTAATCTCCTGTGTCTAATTTTATTTTATGCCTGAAACTCAAGCCTAATTTTGTCCAGTACAACCAACTTAGACTGTTTAAAGTTTATAGCGAGCGTCTGATAATTATCTTTGAAAACTCTTGAAAACTAGAACGTACTACTTAGCTGGAGATGTAGTACCGCAGTCCCTCTCCAAAACGTTAGCTGTCAGGTTTTGTAGTCATCTCGAGAGTGGCAGCTTTCCAGACTGAGAGTAAATACAGAGTTCACTGGATGAGCTTGTCAATGTGAACAGATTAGGTTTTGCCATATAATTGTCATATTGCATGATGATGTTCTGGACAGCCATAGAGTGCCTTCTTGAAAATAATAAAAGATGACTTGTTTGTTTCCCCCTTGGCCAGTAGACAGGATTTTGTGGCTTTGATTTCATTTATTTTGGAATTGGACTCGCTTGATAACGCACTGATGAAAAATTATATGTGCTATCAGAAACAATCATGAAAGAATCATTTCCAGTTTGCTTAATTTTAGAAAGAAAAATAATGTTAGCCATGGCAATTTTAGGCTTACAGTCGAGTTTAAATATCGAGTTATATTTCTGAAACATTTCATTATACTTTTATTTTATTTTTATTTTAAGTCATCAAGGGTGGATTCACCTAAACAGAATGGTAGAATAATATTTGAAGGAACATGTGGCTGAATTCTGGAATAATGGCTGCTGAAAGTACAGCTTTGCAATAACAGTAATAAATCACATATTGTAAATTATATTCAAACTAAAAAAAAAGTTATTTAAAAGTTTTTGGGATAATACTTCACACTACTGCATAAGAGACTTTAAATATTTTTTTCTAAAGGTTACACTGATATAAATAATCAAAATGATTAGGTCCATGCATAAACAACTGGCTCCCTGCCATGGTCAGAGGGCAAAGGTCACTGTCTAGTGATATATGAGCTGTCTCCACCACAAGCTTTAACAATTGATCAAGTCCAAATAACCTTTTTGAAAATCCCCACAAATGTTGCCCACTCAGTTTGGCTGCTCTTTAATGCACAGAACACATTTATTATTGAAAACTATTAAAGAAAATCTCTCTTCAATGTGAGCCATCTTCTTGCTTTATATCAATATTGGAATAACATGTTTTTTTCCCAGTCTAATCCCAGCAAGCATTTTTGTGTTTAATTGACATCTAATAGGCATCTAAACATAGAAGTAATGGCTAAAACAAAGCTAATTTAGGCTGTTGGTGAAAATCTAGTAGATGTCTAATACGGAAATGAATGACTACACATGTGAAGTCTGTCTATTTTTGGACCATTGTTAGACATAAATTAGATTTCAACTGACAGCCCAAATGTAGCTTTGTTTTAGCCAAGACATCTATATTATCTATTAAACACAAAATTGCTTGGTGGGTTATCTTGGATCTGTAATGTTAGCATGCAGTGTTTTCTTTTGAATTTGGCAAAGAAGAAAAAGAACCATTAAGCAGCCAAATTAGATTGCCTGCATTTTGTAACAGCCTTTGTGTTGTAAATCTGTTTTGCTGACTTCATATTCTGCCTCTATAGGCATCTCATTAGTTTGTTGAATAAAGCTTCGAAATACGTTTCATGTTTCTAAGGCTTTAAATGGACATAACAGTCCAATCTGTTTATGGCAGTAGGTACACAAATAAAGGTCTTTTAACATTTTCACAGCATCCAAATTGTCCTTGGTGAGAGTGGCGCACTACACAGAAGCTGATTCATGTGTGATTCATTCTGTGTGGTTTAATGTTACCACTGCCAATGAGAGTAATGAATCCCTGGCTCAGAATAACTCTCGATCCTATCTGGGTTTGAATCGATGGATAATAACCGTATTGTGTTCCTGCGGCAGCCTGCTTCTGTTCGTCCCTGGGCTAAAAATAAACTCCTCTGGCTCTCAATGTCCCTGTGTGCACAGAACTAGCGTCACTTTGGACCTGTTTTTCCATAATTGGACTATTAAATTCAATTAGTATTGTCGCTGTCTGAAACTTCAGTCTCATTCGTGATTAAATTGCTCTTCTGTTGTCCATCATCATCATCACAGAGCCTTTCTCCCGATCCCTTTAATCTCCCAAATGAGTACTAACTCAATTTTGCCATTCTTTTTTTCAAATTTCTCTCTTTTTTTAAGTCAAATGTCCTTGTCAACAAGTACATAATGACATTACATACTCAGTAACTCATTTACACATCCACTCGAGCTGCGCTCTGGAAGACCTTGGTGAAGGGCATACCAAATGTGGCCATCTCCATCACCTGTCCTCTGCAGAAAGGAAGCTGAGTCCTATTACAGTTGCCCACCCCACTGAGTATGTTTCTCTGTTCTGTTTCCAGGGAGTCAAGAGGAACTGATCCTCTCATATGAGCCTGTCATCAGACAAGAGAGTAAGTGCCTCTCCACTGTCTCTCATGCTCTATGTATAAAGTCTAAAGAGATTTGATTGAGTCAGAGAGCATGTTCTGTGTCTGTTTTATCTGTTTGAACAGTTAATTACGCCAGACCAGTTATAATCTTGGGGCCCATGAAGGACCGAATCAACGATGACCTCATCTCTGAGTTCCCTGACAAGTTTGGGTCATGTGTGCCACGTAAGTACCATTAAGACATCATGTGGTTCCTCCCTAGGTGGTTAGATTATCAGATAAACTAGTCTCCCAATGGATCTTCCATCAATTACTCATTTTTCATCTTTATAATGCACAAATTAACATTCATTAGAGGCTGACTCAACCAGAATCTCAAAAGAGCCCAACTGAGCAATAGCGTACCATGTTATTCTCACCTGTGCTGTTATGAATTTCAACTGGAGTGTTAGAAAAACCTTTCTCCAAGCTAGTTTGTAATTATATCCAGTAGTCTTGGGGGGGTTTAAGCCTTTGTGCTGATAGCTGTGCTGATGGGGTTCATCAAAATGAAATGGTAAGTTGAATGGCCGGACCGTAAGAGTTTGTGGTGTTCCCTACAGTCCCCCGGTGCTCATAACTCTCGCTGTGCAGTTCTGAAAACTCATTTCATCGTGCTGTATCTATGAAATCACTTACTTCAAGGTGTGCTGATTAATAAGCTTCATCTAGGTCACTGTAATGTGATGTCTTGGCGATCTTTTCAGTATTTAAGAGTCTTCTGAGTAAATAAAAAACACTTCAAGCAAACCTTGAATGTAATCCACAACTTCCCCTTGTTTTATAATTTTCCTTTAAGTTTTTATAATGTTTTTGGGAAAGAGCTTTGTTGCCATGTGCTAAACAGTACGTATAACCCAAAATATTGGCATTTTGTGGAGGTCTTCATGTAAACCCAATAAAAATCCCAATCTGAGATTTGGTTGAATGGTGTCACAGAGCTCTTTCATGTTTTACATTTTTAACACTTTATTGTTGGCTTTTTTCAGTTGTTTATACTCTTTATTTAACCATTTTTGTTTATGTTCATAATTTAAAAAAAAAGCGGCTAACAGTTCTGATCAAGAAGGTAAGTGAGAATATTAGTCTGCAGTGAACAAGATGTAGACGCATTAAAATGTTTTAGCATCAGCCCTTGTTATATGTAGTTAATCCATGCAGTAGAATCAATGTGTACTTCTGCTTAGATCACTACTGCTGTTCTGTCTCTTAGTCACCCCAACAGCTAGACATGTATATCTGTATAATAAGTTTGTTTGCCCTCTGACAATTTAGGGGTTTCTCATGAATGTTTATGCAGATGATAATCTCAATGATTTCCCAATTGTATTTGCTGTAGCAATGAGTACCCGGTCTTAAAATTAAACCATGGATTTATTTTAACAATCACAGATACTACCAGACCAAAGCGGGATTATGAAGTAGATGGGAGAGATTATCACTTTATGGCCTCACGAGAACAGATGGAGAAAGACATCCAAGAGCACAAATTCATTGAGGCTGGACAGTACAATGAAAATCTGTACGGAACCAGCGTCCTGTCGGTCAAATACGTGGCTGAGAGGGTCAGTAGCTGATGTTTTACAACCATAATATTTTCATTACTAATGTGGATGTCACAATTGTGGTTGCCCTGCTAGTTTAACATGTCCATTTCTGCAATGGAGATCAAAATAAGAGAATTTATGAACACTTCATTTGTTAGAAATAATGTAATCTTCAAAATAGTTTGATAGCATCTTGCATGTTCAGTGAAAACTTAAGCTGCCAGCTAAACAGGGTTTGTCAGATAATTGTGGAATTTACTACCCAGTGCCAGATGAAAGTGTTCTATCGTTTATAGTGTTGTTATTGTTTATTTCAAGTTTTTTATACTGTGCTTTACAATATCACCAACTCATAAAATATGCTTCAAAACTGCTCTTTTACTCTGATAACTTTAAATGGGACTATGGAGTGACCACAAAATTTAGGAAATTATAGGTTGTTCACTTATTTTAAACTCAACTGTATTGTATCTCTGTAAACAGTTGGACTTAATATATTAAAAGCCATTTTTTACAAGACTAGTATTTGCTGAACTTCTTTTAACTTAGTCCCATAGGCCAACCCTCTTACTTGTGTGAATGCCACTTACTCTACTATTCAGCAAGTCCTTTTTTTTGGGGCTCTTCTAGGGTAAGCACTGCATACTTGACGTGTCTGGGAATGCCATAAAACGACTACAAGTAGCACAACTCTACCCCATTGCCATCTTTATAAAGCCTAGATCCATTGAGTCCTTAATGTAAGTTTACCACCCTATACCACCTACATACTCAATAAATAATACAAATTCCTTCCCACTGAGCCTCAGGGATTGCTTCACTTGTAATTTCTGTACGTTTCAGGGAAATGAATAAGAGGTTGACAGAGGAACAGGCCAAAAAAACATACGACCGTGCCATGAAACTAGAGCAGGAGTTTGGCGAGTACTTCACAGGTAACTGTTCCCAATCCATCCAGATGACCCGAAGCGGAGGCTTTATGCTCAGAGGCTGTCCAAAATCACCTCATTTGCATATTGTGATAGTCTGTTGCATATGCATTACCACAGAGGGCAACCATTGCAGCCTGTTACATCCATCATATTTGACAGCAGAGCCACGGAGCTGAAGCGTTCTCCTGAGTGAACCACATCAGCTTTCTCTTGAAAAATGCATTAGCGTGACCCCATGAGTCTGCATGAAGGAATATGAAAAAGAGTCCCTTTGTTTGAGGACATTTTAAACCTGACTATGATATTTCTTCTTTGTTTGTTATTTCAACATCCACAAGAAAGCTTCCAGAAGAGATTTTAAAAAGTGTGATGCTTTACCAATAATGTTGTATACTCTAATTCTGGGTTCACACCAAATGTGAATTTAAGTATTTGCACAAATAAATTACATACAATGTCAATGTAAATATTAAAATAGAGACGAATTTCCACCAGGTGGCGCAAATGACAATACGTGAAGTGAATGCCAAATGTGAATTTAAGTATTCGCCCTGGTAAATTACATGTAAAGTCAATTTCATATAAAGCAAATTTCAATTTGCAAACGTCAGATTGTCAGCCGCAAATGTGTGGAATTAAAATGAAATGCTAACCGAATAGCTAATAACTAATTAACTAAGTTAGTTAACTAAATTAGTGTTGACGTTTTTGCCCCAAACATGTGGAATTCGCCTTAATCACGTCCTCCGCACAAGTTTCAACAAATCCAACTCAAGCAGAGAATTCACATTAGGTGTAAAATAAAGCAAAGCGAGTAAACTAGAGTGAGTGACATGAGACACTTGTTTTCATTTATTGTGATGAACATTTTATTATTTTAAAACAAAATAAGATCATTGAAACAAATGTTCAAAAAAGAAAGTGTAACAGACATAATATTGATACCTTAACAGTCAGAAAGAGAAAAAATAGGGGGATATACTAACAAAATGAATGAGTAGCAGGGTTACATTATACATACATACATTCATTCATTTGGCTTAGTCTCTGATTTATCAGATGTCACCACAGCAGAATGAACTGCCAACTATTCCAGATGCCCTTCCAGCCGCAACCCAGTACTGGGAAAAGCCCATACACTCTCACATTGACACGCAGTCATACACTACGGCCAATTTAGTTCATCCAATTCACCTATACTGCATGTTTTTGGACTGTGGGGAAAACTCCACACAGAAATAACAACTGGCCCAGCTGGGACTCAAACCAGTTACCTTCTTGCTGTAAGGCCACAGTGGAAACCACTGAGCCGCCCATTATACATTTATTTCCTAATATAAATTAGCAAAGTGGTGGAAAAAGTCTTCATGTTTAGTGTAAACCCAGCTTAATAGAAGAACTATTATTTTAGAAATAAGTTATTTTTGAATTAAAAGACTGCATAGTTTCTCTCTGCTTTGTTAAAGACTCTTTGGGTTGCTGGGCAAAAGGGCTATTCTTACTGTTTACGCAGAAGAATCCATGAGCAATAAAGTGTCTAATGATCCATTAAGTTCAGAAACGATCATTATGAAACTGTCATCAGGGTTTTGTGCTTCTTGTGGCGCAAAATGATGAAGGCGTTGCTCCGTAAAGTGCATAAAAACCTATTAACGTCAGCTCTTTTTCTCTCTTTCTCTCTTAGCGCTGGTTCAAGGAGACACACTAGAGGACATTTATAACCAGTGTAAGATGGTGATAGAGGAACAGTCTGGACCTTACATCTGGATTCCCTCAAAAGAAAAACTATAAAAAAAAGTCACCTTACTCTGGCAGGGACCTTGGACTGCAAAAAAGAAGAAGAAAAAAAAACATAGGAATAATTTGTAATATAACATAAATTATTATTATTATGGCAATGTTTATTGTTAACTCTTACAGTGATTTTTATTTGTTTGTTTGTTTGTTTGTTTGTTTGTTTGTTTGTTTGTTTGTTTATTTTACATTGCTTTTTTTTTTTCACTTTCAATATGAATGTTCCTGAATGTACACCACAAAGTGTTAGAAGCATTTTTGGTCTCAACAAAAAGTGGACTTTTTGTTTTGTATATTTATCGGTTAGCGTTTCGTTTTAAGGGGGAAAAAAAGGAAACACAATTTAACGCTGAGTATTCTCCTTCAGTTGGGATTTCGAGTGGAAGGACAAAGAAGTAGGTCAGATCATCATGGATGATTTCCACCCACCATCACCTCAACCCCCAAGAAGAAAAAGACAAATCAATGTTTATATCAGCTTTCTTCACTTGTCACCCAATCGGTTGGTTTCCACACACTCCTCGCAGACTCATTTCACAAACACAGCATCTATGCACTCCTGTGGCTAACAATACACACATTGATTGTGTTATTTTTGGGGGGGTTGTATTATGTTGTACAGACATCCGTTTTGTTTGCGAACATTTAGTTTAGCGAAAATTGTACATTATTTTTAATGGATCCAATCTTGTGATGCTTTAGTTAGCATAAATTGCAACGGGGAACTAACTAGCTGTAGGAAATATGACACTATATTTTGCTATTTATATTGATAGAGGACACAACAGCACAGAAAATATTTATAAAGATGATATATATATATAACTTTGTCTAAAAAAATCATTTTGGAAATGAGATTTTACTGGTGCCGGTGTGTCATGTTGTGTCGTCGCTGTTGTGTTGGTGAGAATGAAAGACAACGGGTGCATGTTTTCCCTGAACAAAGCGCTCTCTCTTATCCGTCCAGAATCTGCTTATTTCAAAACAACCAGGAGTTCTGAAACTCTTGGAACTCGAAGACCTTTAATTGGCTGTTTGAGTTTAGAGTGTGACTTTGTTCAATCTGGATAGCAGGAAGGAATTTGATGTTTGTGATTCATTGGCTTTCGTCAAGCACCCTCTAAAGTGTTTACAGTATACCTCCACTACAGCTCAGAGAGAAAATTAGGGACGAGGTCTGCAAGTGGTCCTGTCTTAAAAGCATTTACGTAAATGTAGTATAAAGATCTCGGAATTTTATTTATTTTTATTTTTTAAATGTTTGGCATGCTTTACACTCATGTACATGACTTCTTGTCCACATATTCTGAGTGCATACTTCTGTCATTCGTGCCCTTTCCATGTATAGTTGAGAGAAAATCCCCGTCCTTCTACATTAATAGCAAAGCTCTCGCCATTCATGGAAACTACAAATGCCAAAAGCCATTAACTCTGCTCACTCGTTTCAAATGCGGGGGGGGGATTTATTTGTTGCAATATTTATTGGGAGATGTTACAGCACGGTTCTGTGGCAAGAGTCTTTTGACCTACTGGTCACCACTTGCCTTAAAAAAAAATGGGGGGGAATGAGGCTTTTCGGGCCAGATAGACATTTTTTACGCTTTCTTGAAGACTGAGCACTTTTGTATATTTGAGAAATTATTCACAGATTGTGTTCAACCAGATGGTGGACACAGAGGGGGATTTTCAGAAGAGAGAGACTGAATATCACAGTGAAGCTCTTCATGGTGTAATATGACTTTTTTTTGGAATAACAATCGATAATGTGTATGTTATTATGACGATGTAAACCATGGATGGCATCTGACTATCAGAATATAAATTGAACATTTGAAATGCTGTGAAATTATTGTTTCTCTTCGACACGTGTAGATTTGCTTTTCTCCTTGTACTTTTGGCTGTTCTATCATCTGTAGCATATCATTTATTCATTTTATAATGCACACAAGGCATTGCGCTAGACTTTGAATACCCTAGATTTGCATTTATTTGGTAACAGAAAGTGCATCTCGGTTAAGTAGCTTCATTGAGAATCAAAACCCTGCAGATTGTACGCACTCCAACGAGGCTTTCTGAAGCCTCACGGTGCTCATCGTCTGATTTGGTCCATTAATTCCAATTGAATGTTCAGCTTAGTCGAACGTGCTGAAATGGAGTTGTTTTTGTCTCAGGGTTGCCAGATAGGGCTTAATCACTGGTATTAGACCTTCGGATCTGAGTGCATCTGTTTATCACACAAATCTCCAATGTTTTCCTCCTGATACCTGCGTTTGCATTTGGTCTTCTGTTCTGTCCTGGGAGTTCGTTCTGTGATTTATTTGTCCCCAAATGGGCGATGCAAATTATTTTCAACGCACTGTTTGTTTGTTTGTTTGTTTATTTATTTATTTATTTAATTTCCTGAATCCCAATCATATGTGCAATTGTGTATATAAAAATCTGTTTGCACTTATTGTAGTTGTATAGGAGATCTTTAATTAACACTGTCCCCAAAACTCTCTGTTTTTTGTTTTTTTTTTCTATTTATATCACAAGAGATTAAAGTTAAATTATTAAACACTTACATCCCCTTCTGTTTGTAGGTATCATTTTCCAGCATTCCATGGGTTTACCGATTTAAGCACACTTAGGTAAGGTGAGACTGTACAGGTAACCTCACTTGTCTGTAAAGAGGAAAGTATTTTGCGTTTTACTCTTCGTCTGTTGGCATTTCTGAGGGATATACTCAAGGAAAGGAACCTGTCGTTTGCATCTTGTTACAGTTTGTATTCCTTGTTTCTTTGAGGAATCCTAATAAAGACATTGTTTTAGGTTTACATGAAGATACTTCACTCTATCAAGTGGATGATTGACAGCTTCAATTTTTCAAATGCTGCTTTGGTCTCGTTATGCAATGCGAGAGTTTGTTTGTAGATCAGTGGTGAGGCTACATAAAAGCCTAGTCAGATTGACATGGAATCAAATGAAACAAAACCTTTACTTTTATTTCTTTGGTAAACAGTAAATGCAGAAGCTGTCTAATGGATCAGTCTAATCAAAATGTGCTTTACTGTAAAACCATCCTCAATTGGTCTTTACACCATGCTGGGATGGGAATCTTTAGGCACTCCATGATCTGAGTTCAATCATGGGAGTCACGTTCTGATTCCAAAGCCTGATATACATTTTTTTATTAATTATTTTTTCTATTTTAAACTAAAGTTTGGTCTTTATGCTTTTTGATTTTAGTTAGCATGTCTTTATGGTAGTATTTCCATCTTTAAAATGATATATTTTTTATCATAGTAATTATATTAAGGATACAAAACATGGAAAATAATGCAATTACAAATAAAAACATCACTTAGAACAAACCGTTCTCAATCTTTTTCAGTTTGTTTAGAACCTTTTAACAAAGAATTGTAATGATTTAAGAAGAAAATAGAGTTTAAAGATGATATCAGATGCCCGAGATGCTATGATTCCCGAGAGTCTTAATGAAAAGCCTTTAACTTACTTTGGTTACATTTTTCAATTGTGGTGTAAATAAATACCCTTTTAACCCTGTCAAAAACACCTCAGTCTCTTTAAAGGATAATGAGCTGCTTCTCGCCCTGGTCCTCTCTAATCCATTCCTGAGGAAGCAAAACCAGCACCCACACAAACAGTACTTTTAGCTCAGCCTCGAACTACAGTTTCCTCCTGTCTGAATCATTAACACAATGGAGTATTTGAAGCTATTTCCACATTATAATGACAAAATCTGAGAATGCGCCACATCATCTCATGCGCATATAATCATTTATCCTTGCTTGACATCGCAGCCCTCCATTATCAGTGTGATGATTATGATGATGAAGCCTTTATTTGTTACATACACTTTTACATGTAGCGAAATTGGACCTCCCCACCATACACAAACATCACACATTTCAAGGGAAGACAGGTCAGACAAGAGGTAGCTTTTAGAAAGAGAAAACAAGATACATTTGGGAAGAGAGAGGCGAAAAAAATCCCCTCTCAGACTAGAATATAGTCAAACGGGCTTATGAACCTAAAAAAAGTAACACATCACAACAATGACAAACACACCTCTGCACATGAAGCATGATGATCTGATATTCCAAACTCGTGTACTGAAGTTAGCCTTTGCTAAAAAATAAACAAGCAATAATTAATAAAAGATTCATCTTTTTTTTTTTATGCGAGTCAAACTTCGTATTGACCCAGGTTTTGCACACACAAGTAAGCTCTTGCCTTCTCTTTCTGGGAGACTCCCTTCATATATAAAATTGAAGCCATTTCACTGTTGCCACTTTTGAAGCTGGGACTGTGTGTAAGCATGCCTGTGATCCTGTACATCCATACAGAGCGCAGGCTGCATGCCAGGATCACTTCATTGTTAAACGCAAAAACTAAAGGCACCTTCGTAAGCTGCTTTGCTATCTGTTTACAAAAAGTGGTGGAAGTAGGGCAGAATCCATATTTTGCTTGGAGATGGGCACATTAAAAGAAGTAGCTAGTTTCGTCAAAACCAACAGATCAGATCAAATGATGGCACATTTGAAGACTCCGACAGTTTCTAACAAACAGGCTGCATGTGTTTCCAACTGTTCTGAGCTGGCAGATACAATCCTAAATACAAAAAAATTTTATCCGATTTCACCTTAAAAGCTTGTGGAATTATCTTTGGTTCGGAGCCACAGTGAATTAAAATGCGATAAAGAAAAATTCAACATCAATAGTTGATTTATTATATTGTATGCTTTATTCTCATTGGCAGATTAACATTCTAAGGTGTGCATTTATTTTCAGATAAATGCACAGTTACAGTAGTTCCAGCCAGGTTTAACCCATTAAATGCTGTATGACTATTCAAATGATTTCAGTCAGCCTGCAGTCAAAAAAACTAAACAAAGGACTTTTAAATGAGATTAGTAAAAAACTAGTCCCACACACGGGGGATGTTTGCAGACAAAACCTGACAAATATTTAGAAATACAACATCTGAACATTGTCTGTTTATGTGACAGCAGTCCATGGACTTATTAGTAAATAATGCACAGCCAAAATGTACAATTAATGCATCACCAATGTAATGCATCACCAACTCAGATGAGCTTTATATTATAAACATTCAATAGGTCATTGTCAGTTATTGCATACTATACATCAAGTTTAGTGCTGTTATTTTTTTGCGGGTGAGTGCGGGTATCGCTGTATCACTAAAATAATGCCGCAAGGACTTGCTGTACTTTTTCTCAAGCACCTGTATAATTGTGTGAAACCCTGAGTTATCCATGATGGAGCAAATGCACAAAACCTTGGCAATAAAACTAGCCTCTGGCTGAGTAATTTGCTTCGCCTTTTCCAGAAGGTGGAAGCTTTGCTAGTTTCTTGAGGGTTCTTTGAGTGAAACAGGCAGTAGGTGACATTAAAATCGAAAACTGTTCTTCAGCTCTGGGTTAAACTGCATAATAAATTTCTTTGTTATTCATGCTCCCAAAATATTTGAATTTGGCACAACAGAGTTTGCATATATTATCAATAACACCGTTCCCTTTGTCATTGACAGCCCAGAGACCTTCTGACTTTCATGTGAAGCAACAGTTGGTTTTGTTCAGTGTCATTTAAGGGTTGTAAAAATTTGACATCAGCGTCACAGTGTAAAACTCTTGGACAATTTTGGGTTTGTTGAAATGATGTTGCATTTTCACAGTCACACATGACAAAAGGAATATAATTGTCTACTGTATATGCTCATTTTAAATCAGCAATTCCTTAGTTTAAAACAGGGGTGCCCAAACTCGGTCCTGGAGGGCTGATGTCCTGCAAATTTTAGGTATGTCTAGTTGGGGTTAGAACTAAACTATGCACTATGAGTTTGGGCATGCCTGGTTTAAAACATTACAAAACTTTAATTAGTTAAAGGACCTCATTTCAAGATCATGTGACTGAAGCCCATGACATGCACTTGTTACGTTATGTCTCTGAATTATTTTACATATATAACTTTTTAGAACCATAAAACTGTTAAGTTTTGATGTCCTTTAGTGTGACACCCCTATTTATTGAAAATGCCCAACAAGTCTGATAATTCATGAAGAGTGTAAAAATATTATGGAGAAAAATATATATATTATTTATAATTTCATTTAAAAATAAATATAATTTTATGAAGATAGGTGTCCAACAATGAAGATAAATCGCTCTTACACTATTTGTATATTGTTAAGTTGTTTTTCTTAATTTTTTGCTGTCACATAATGGACAGTTTTAGGGTGCATTTCAGTAAAGTGTACAAAAAAACCTGAAAAAATTATTTTGTAACATCTTGTGTTTTCTTAAACGTCAGACTAAAAACTATACATAAATATAACTTTTTTTGTCTTAAAAAATCTTTTACAAAAAAGTTTTTTAATGCCTGTTTGTCAACTACTGTACACAGATAAATCTGTACCATAAATTATATTTGTCCAAATCAAACATTTAGTTGATTAAGTGCTAATTGTCACAGCTAATCTTTATATATATATATATGACAGCTTCAAAACTTCTGAAGTGTTTCCAGATTTTTGCATCAGACGTGTAACTAGTGTTCTGTGGCACTGACATTGGAAAACACCACATCATCCTCATTTCAGTGCATCCAGATTTTGACCTTTTTCAGATAGAATCTACATCTCTATTTTTGTCTCATATATTATAAAATCTGAGAGTAGGCACTGAGGTGACGTGTTATGTTACCACGTCACTTTTGTAGACTTTTTAATGACATTTAGATTTGCCTTTGACATCAATTAATCTGCCACTGACTCCATTTCACGCTGTTTAGCTGATAAACAGAAGCTAACAGAGTTTGTCAAGCAAGTCAAACAACTTTCGCTCTCCCAGCCGTTCTGAAGGCACAATTCATTAGTCTAATAGCTGTGTTTGACAGTGACTATTTGATAGTATGGAAACTTCTGTTTTTGCTGCTTGTCCAAACTACACATTTGAAATGAGCGGAAACAACACATTATTTGTTTTGTTCAATCTACTTAAATTTGTTAAGTTAACTTAATCGATTTGTGTTAAGGCAACATAAATGAATTTAGTAGTAGAACCCGGCTTTTTTTTTTCAGTACACAATGTATCTCTTCAATACTGTTGTCTTGACATTATTGTAAGAAACTTTTCTGCGCTCAATGAGCTATATATATATATATATGTATGTATGTATGTATGTATGTATGTATGCATGTATGTATGTATGTATGTATGTATGTATGTATGTATGTATTTATTTATTTATAAACAGAAAATTTGATCCGATTTTACCTTAAAAGCCTTTGTAATTATCTTTGGCTTAGAGCCACAAAGAATTATATGTATCACTTCCAAAAGGGATTTATAAGACAGATCACAACAGTTCTCATAGAAGTAATTTTATGATATTTTTGTGAAGCGATAATCGTGTGCTTATAGTGTACAACATGAATAATCAAAAGAGTAGACACGCTTGATGTTTTTATTAGTCATTTGAATTATAACATGATGTTTTATAAAGATATTGTCCATCCAGACAAAGCTGTTCTGTTTTTATGTTTTGCAATGTTCGGAAACCATCATGGTTAATGCGGTAAAGTTGCAATATTTTGCTGCCATCTAATGGTTCATCAGGATGTAATATTAGCATGTACTGTATTTTCCCCATCTCGCTTGGTGTTTTGATCTGTTTCTTACAAGTTGCACTACACCAGATTCATAATTGTGAACGTGTGTTTCGCTTTTTCACTCCAGCATGTGTTGTAGTTGTCATTTCAGTTATTCCTCTTCTCTTGTCCTGTGAACTGTTGAGAGACACAATCCTAAACGCCGGTCTTTTCCATGTCCGTGGCTCCAACCTCCGAGTAGCCGAAGTCGTCGAGATGTTGCTGTGCAGCGGGGGCCTGACGGCCGTCTTTCGGCTTAATGAAGTCTGTGTAGACGTACGGAAGAGGAGTCACTTTTTCGGTCTCTGCTACTTCCTGGGTGCTCAGAATAAACAGGTATTATTATTAATCATGTGTATTTTTAAAACAAACATCAAGGCCTCATGAAATGACGACTGCTTAACGTATTTTAGCGCCAGAAGGGGACGACCTTTTCCAAATAAAAATAGGCTCTAGGCTTATAATATCTAGATTTTCACACAACAGTGTAATATACTAATACATGTAAAGCATGTGATTTATGGTTTAGGGATGACTTGCTTCTTGTGTTTATGAAAAATTACCCATTGCTTAAATATAGTAAAAGTAATTAGCATACAATCTGAAAAAACACAATTTTATTACAGATGCTGTGGATAATTTGTGGTTACACTGTAAAAGTGCTGGATCCCACACAATTCCTTCATGTTGTACCAACACAAATCAATTAGGTTAACTATAACTGTTATTTGTTTTCACAAATGTAAGTGGATTGGGCATAAAACAGTTAAGTTGTCCCAAAATAAATTCATAATTTTAAACAATTAGTTTGAACAAGAAGCAAAAATATTGTTTTTGAGTGTAGAATGGTTTATAAAGGCTCAGCATATTAACATCTACCTGACTGTACAAATATATATAACGCATTTGTTTGTTAATGTTTTGGTTTTCGTTACCTGATAAATTGCAGTGTCATTGTCTGCGTCTCCTGTGAAGTAGATTTCATACAGTTATTTAGATAGATAGATACAAAGATGAATGGAGGCATGAAGATTTATTGGTTTTACCTTCATCTGTAGTAGTTCTGCCATTTTGTCCTCTTTGCCCTAAAAGCATAATGTCATTAACTCTTCTTGTACTAAGTAATAAGCAACACAAAGAGCTGGAAGTTTAGGGGATTTTGATTTTTTTTTTTTTTTTTTTTTGTCTGTTTCATACTTCTGTTCTTCCTGTCTGGTGTTTTTGAGGACAGTTTAGCAAGAGATGCTGAGATTGCATGGTACTGAGATTCATGATCTTAGTCACAGAATAAACCAAAATCATGAAGACTGTGAGTTTCATAAACACGCAGTAATTGTTGTGATGCAGTTAAATGTTGAACATTGTTTATGTAATTTGGAGAAAGACTTACTGTGGTGGTGTTTGTAAAGGCAGTAGAAGACGATGCACATTCCCAAAACACCCATAAATGCAAGTCCACTAAATACAATCTGAACCAGTTGACTTTTATCACTAGGATCTTTTTCTTGGTTAAAAGCTGAGTTCTCACCTCAAAGGAAACCAGAAAGTTACATGATCATGCAATGATAGTGTAATGTTTCTTCCTTTTTCACAATCATGTCAAAACTGAAGTTTACTCACTGGTGATGTTTATGTAGTTTTCAGATTTTCCATACTCATTGGACACGATGCAGCTGTATGTGCTGTAATCTGAGCTGCTGATGTTGCTGATGTGTAGAGTTTGGTTTCTGTCACTGAATGAGTGTCTTTCGTCCTCTAGAATAGAGACTCCTTCTCTCTTCCACATCAGATGCAGAAATGAGCCGGTCACTTTACATGTGAGAGACACAGATGTGTTGGAGCTCCATGAGACCAGGATTTCTGTTGTGTTCGGTGCGTCTTAAAATGAAAGATGTTATCGCAAACATGTGAGATGAAACGTTCATGAATAAGCTTGACACAAATAGCTTTTACTTACGTTAAATAATTAATGTAAAGTTATAGACTTTCATTATTTTGTTTGCTGTTACTATTGTTTCACTGTAGAATCCTTCATCTTGTTTCGTCACGTTCTCCAGAATGAGGCTGTTGTTGCTTATATAGAAATGAGCTTTTTCACAGCATGTACTGTAGTGTGTGTCACTATTGTTATTTTTTCTAAAACATTGACATGTTGATGAGTTGTTTTTTTTGGTCCATTCCACAGATATCAGAGTATCAGTAGTATGTTGATCAAGTGTCTCTCCAGTGAGCTCAACACGACTGTATAAGCCCTGTTTAAGCGTCGTCTCCATTTTCACTTCAGTAATTCTTGCTGTCAAATCAATATGTTCACTAGTATTAATAAACATACTTCCAACTGAAAAGATAATTTCTAATATATACACACACTTTTGAAATGTAGGAATTGGATTACACAGATTTTTTAAAATTAGTAAAAGTATAGTTACAATAATTATGCATTATTTCAGCATTGAAAACAGAAAAAGCAGTTATAGCTGTACTTACCAAATATGGCAAACATAAACAGCCAAACATAAATGTAATGTCCGGGGCATCTTTAGCTAACAGTTAAGTTTAATGTCTTACTATTAATCAAGCCTTTCACATATGTAGATCTTGATTATATGAAAACTTCAAAGCACCAAGAGCTGAAACGGACACCTCAGAGTTTAAAAATAAGCATCTGAAAACCACAAAGCAGTTAGAACAAGGAAGAAGGTTCTAAGGAAGGAAGAACTTATTCCGATGATATTACTACACACGTTTATTACTTATTTAGACAGAATGTGTTTTCTACATTATAAACCTTAACAACTCAGCTTATACAGGGTCTTGATCTCCTATCATAAACTGTTACAGAAAACATTTACATAAGTTCAAATGAACCGCAGGTTTCTGTAGAGTTTTATTTCAGTATAATGACGTATTCCCAAATGAAACAGAATTCTGAGTAGAGGGCGGGTTATACTTTTACACTCCTCTTATTTTTTAATCGGAGCAAACTAATGGTTTAGAGGGGGGTATCTAAGCATATTTCATTTAAAAAGTCAAACTGATGTCATCAGAGAAGAACAACCACTCGAGAAAGGAAGCAAGTGGTCAGATTTTGATGAAATATTAGCAAAACAAACAGTATTTTCTTCACTGGATAAAATTACATTGATTCGTTGTTAGGACTAACAATATAATTCAAAATAAACGTAAATTTTGATTTCATGTGGAGTTTAATGTAAGAAAGTGGGGAAATATTAAAGCTCATCCTCTTTTCAGATTACAGGCATTAGCTTCATTAAAAACACATTGCAAAATTAGAAAAAAAGGCAAAATAATTAAGCAAAGGAGTAATTTGATGATTTTTGAAGACATATTTCCAGTCTATAGTCGAAAAGGTAAGTTTTTATTCAAGCTGTAGTGATTACAACATCACAATCTTGTCATGAGACATCAGTCTGTCAAACCCAGACATCAACAGTTCATACAATATAAGTCGTAATAACACAATGCAGAAACGACAAACACCTTAGAACAAAACAGGATGTAAGAAAATAGGGCAAGAGGGCAACCTCAGTCCAGAGTGAGTCTTTCTATCTCAGCGGTGGCAGTACGTGAAGCAGGTGGTGTGTCAGATTTTTGTCCATCTGTTGCAGATTTAAAGTGCTGAGCACAGGGACAAGCAAAATCAGATTATTAATATAAAAAAGCCTTAAAAAAAACATTCCAAAATCTTTTGCTT
>CAIGQW010034901.1:3300539-3321313 GCA_903798125.1 Danio choprae
AACAAATCAACAAAATAAACCAAAATACACCCTAACAAATCAACAAATTTTGCACATCATAATTTTTTAAGGCTATAAAATACTATAAATGCTCAAAAACCAACCTGTGAGTTCTTGAATTCAGAGTAGAGCGTGAACAGGACATGAAGCGAATGAATTCGGTTCTTGTACACTGGGATGTCCAGAATTCCTGGCAGGTTAAACTAAACGGTCATTACGATAATAAAAAAGCATCGATAATAAATATGTAAATGCAGGAAACAGGAAACTTACCACAGATCATGTCAACATACTCTGCCAAATCGCAATCAATGTCTGCTGTGGGGAGATTCACCTGGCAGATGGATTAGAAAGTACAGTTGAGCATGACTGAATTTGAGCAAAGGTAATTAAATGAACCCTGTTCTTTTTCAGATATAACTTATTGTATAATAAAGTAATAATAATTTTTAACAGCTAATAGGCGTTGTTAGGCACTATGCAGAGCAGCAGAGTTATAAATTCACTGTAAAAAACAGCTTGACGGAGTTTTATTGATTTTATTAACTATTATTCCATATGTCCGCAAGGTTTAACAAAATAAGTTTCTTTAGGTGAATCCTTAATCGCATAATTCTCTAATCTATGCCATTTTGTATCATATTTAGTGTAAGTAGTGCATTCATGCTGAAAATTTTACATAGAATAAGTACCTTTAAATATCTTGATGATGCATTTATTCAACCTATAAGAAGTGTGCAATTTTGAACACTTCATACACTCAAAGCTCGTAGCTTTGCTCGTGTAGCACATCGGTCTATCGGCTTGGATTATTTATTTTTGATTGATTTTGAATAAAATTCTCCTATAATAAGCGATTATGCCGTGTTCTGATGATAAAGGCAATTTAATAATTTGGTCATTTATTTCATTTATTTGGCAACCATTAAACCTTGACGGAAAATGGTTTGAATTGCCTATGGAACAATAATAAACTCTTACACTACAAGGCTGAGTGTATAAATGCATAGTATTTAGTATGTCATTCGGGACTAAATTTTTGGCATGTTCTCTAGAATAATGTTCAACCAATCAAGTGAAGTATCCATTTTATAATGTGTATTATAGCAGTTATAGAAAAAAGTAAACAGAATCGGCACACTGCCAGTTTAGCTCTCAAAAGACAATTGAATTGGACGTCATCAGGTTTACTTTTTCTGTTTTGTTTGGCTTGATCAAGCACCTGCCTTTACAGTCCCAATGAACTGGAAGCTGCGACCTTTTTTTTTCGTATTGTGACAGTTCCCAGAGAAACGGAATATTAAATGAGAAAACAGTGGGTGTGGCTCGTTTTTTTCTGCTGCGAGCTGATTGGATGTAGGAAATGGGTTTTAGAGGAGTTATTACGACCTAACAGACACCTCCTTCTCACCATTTCTGTTTGTTGTCAAAAGTGACAGTTGGAGGGGTATTTCCAGTAAAATGTATTACTCGAGAACCAACCTTCCCCAGAAGTTCCTCAAATTCAGACGGCCACTCTTGCATCAGGCTGTCGATGTCTGGCATGGGCCTGAAGAAATATATACAAGACTCTGGTTACAAAATGACATGAATGTTGTGATTTGTTTCTCTGGATGTTGGTGCTTTGTTCATGTCAGTGTTTGCCTTGTGTAGTGAACTGTAGCTGGAGGTTTGGAGCGATGCAGCTCGCTAATACTCTCAATCCAGTTGTCTATAGCTTTAGGGTTCTTCTCAGGGTTTTCAATGCTCTTAACTTTCACTTCCTGTGAAAGAGAAGTGTATCACAGTGTTATTTTAGTTGCCAGGTTGCACTCATCAAAGCGTCTTTATTAGTCTTCTAGTGCGTGCGAAGACTTACCGTGACGTTGTGCTGTTTGCTGTTCTCTGAGAGCCACAGGGAAAGCACGGTCGGATCTGACTGTTTAGTGCACGGCTCATCCAGAACCAGCAGACCCAGATTGTCTGGCTTTCCGTCAGGCCGTGGTACCTGTAAAAAGCAAAGAGAATAATATGTATAAAGAAGCTGGAAATTCAGCAGTGCTTCAACTGTGAGAAGTTTAACTCACTTTGAGGAAAGCATCAATGTCTCCAACAGCTGGAATGAAATCCGGGATAAAGGGTTTCAGTTTGTGGTCAAGCTCTATCGTCTGTGGAGTGTATCTGAAGAATACAGTTTGCAGTTAATACCAGTAAAAAGTAAAATGACCATATTTTGCTTATGTTTCTTCAAGATTTTTTTTGCTTTCTGAAGATGATAACTTGATGGTCTTGAAAATCTTTTACATATTTTTACAATTTAAATTTTTTATTATATTTAAATAACTGTATTTATAATAATTACTTTATACAGTTGAAGTCAGAATTATTAGCTCTCCTGAATTATAAGCCGCCTGTATATTTTTTCCCCAATTTCTGTTTAACGGAAAGAACACAATTTTATAAAAGAACATACATTTTCAACACATTTCTAAACATAATAGATTTAATAACTCATTTCTAATAACTCATTACTCTTATCTTTGCCATGATGCCAGTACATGATATTTTACTAGATATTTTTCAGGATACTAGTATTCTGCTTAAAGTGCAATTTAAAGACTTAACTAGGTTAAAGTAAGCAAGTTAGGGTAAATAAGCAAGTCATCTCCTTTTATAACAGTGTTTCTTCTGTAGCCAATTGAAAAAAGGGGGCCATAATATTGACCTTAAAAAATTTGTTTTTCATTTATTCTAGCCAAAATAAAACAAATAAGACTTTCTCTAGAAGAAAAAAAAAATTCTAGGAAATGCTGTGAAAATTCTCTTGCTCTGTTAAACATAGTTTGGGAAATATTTGAAAAAGAAAAAGAAAAAAAAAAAAAAGAAAAAAAATCACAGAAGGGCTAATAATTCTGACTTCAACTGTACATAAATATTATGTTACCTAAACGCTAATGCTAAATCTGTTCATCATTTTCAATAAAGCTGTAACTTTATAAAATTAAAATGTACGAAATAAAAGACAAAATTAAAAGAGTTGAAATCTAAAACTCACCATCATTTCCACCAGACAATGCCTTAAAAAATAATAATTATTAGATGTTGCAAATGTCTGAGTTATTCCTAAAGTTCTCAGGGACAAATATTTTAATTTACAACGTTTGCATCAATGTAAATGCAAATTCAGTTTGTAAGTATGTACTGCAGTTTTTTTTTCACATTTTCCTTTAAACACCGCTTTTTGTAAAGGTGTGAACTTGTTGCATGCTCACCTTGTGATGTACTGAAACAGCTCTTTAATCTCGCCTGTCACAGGAAGATGCTCATAATCAGCTGGGTCATAAGCACTATGAAGAGTCATACACAAACACATAAACAAATGGACATTATTTTCAAAACTTATAAAATACCTGTTAGTATAGTATAAATGATGTATTTAAATGCACCACATACTATCATTAAACAACTAATCAATCACTTTGATTCATTTAGCTAAAAGAAAAAAATATGTATGTCAGTCATTCTGTCTTTCATTATTTTCACAAAAAATATATAAAATACCTTTTGGTTTAGAGTAGATTATGTATTATATTGCACCCAGCACTATCATTAAAATACATTAATAAAACCATATTTTTCAACAACTAATCTGTCCCTTTTATTCATTAAGCTAAAAGTAAATAAAATATGTATGTCGGTCATTCTGTCTTTCTATTGTGTCACAAAAAATTATAAAACACCTTTTGGCTTTAAATAGATACTGTATTATAATCATCTAAATACTATTATTAAAAATTATTATTTCATCTTTTTTTTTTTCTTCAGACAACCGAATCATCTCTTTGATTCATTTCCAGCTGAGCTATTTTCTATTTTGTTTCTACTCCTTTCAGCAGAGTAAAAAATGGCTAGCAGCTCTACCCTTCTGGAGCAGATCCCGGCTCCTCTTCCTCCTCATCAGATTCTGTGTCATCAGAATCATCATCGTCGTCGTCATCATCATCATCCTCATCTTCTTCTTCATCATTCTTATTAGCACCGCGGGGACCAGGTGGCGGCTCTTTCTTTCTCTGTTGTCAAATGTGAATGTGAGTTATTCTTTGATTTATGCATTTATAAACTAAGAAACCGTTTTAATTTCAATCTCACCTTAGTCTCTTCTTCTAGTTTCTCACCAGCATAACTTGACATGGTGCTCTGCTTCTGCCTACCCGTCCTCCTGGACACTGAAACACACATCGCAATTAAAACCAGATAGAGAGTAGTTGAAAATAATAGGTGTAAATAAGTGACAAACAGTCTCACCAATCTGTCTTGGGGATGGTGTGTGAACACTGGCCGCCTCTTCTGCGTTCACCTCAAAACTTTCGTCGTACGGCTGGTTGGTTGTGAGTTGGATCTGATCGTAAAGGTATTTTGCACTTTAGTTTTTACTAAAACCTGGATCTGAAAACTTACAGAGCTGCCTATCTAGACTGTATTTTGAAGAGTCATACTGAAACCAAAAACTGCTGATTCAAAATACAACTACGGTGGCCTAGAACTGCTGTCTAGGTAGGTTTACAGACACAGTTTATTAGGGCAAGACACTGCAGGTGAAGATGGTAAATGAAAATTAACAAAAATTTAAATTGAGCATTTAAAAATGTAATTCTTATAGTTCCCCAGTTGATTGATTACTTTAAGAATTGCTCATGTTCTTGCATTACAACTTTTCTTAATTGTTTAGATATGCAAATGATGCATTATTTAATTAAATGTGTGAAAAATCTAAATATTGAATGAAGTCTGGTTCAAAATCAGATTTATTTTTGGAAAGTTTTAATGGGGCGATTATGAGAATCACTTTTTAAGACCACATTCTGTGAACAGCAAAGGAAAAAAAGCTTTTTTGTAGAATTTTTTATATAATCGGGCAAGTTACGTATGAAATCTTAAGAATATACATACGAATAACAGTTTGGTGTGTGTTTGTGGAGATTTATAAGTCTTTGCAGGAGATTTTTGTTTTCTAAAAACGTCCTTTAAAAATATGTAATGTGTTCTATTTGTAATCGAAATCTACAGACACAAATTGATATAGTGCGACAAAAGATACAAGTATATTTTGGATATTTTATTTACATTAAACTCGGGGGAAACACTCTATGAACAGCATAAGAGCCTGAAATGTCAAAAATGGCAGATATGTCAGTTTGTCCCTGCAGTGTTACGCCTCAACTATAGCTTTTTTCCCCAGCCGGTTTAGCTGTTATAGACTATTTTAACCCAACAAAAGCAGTTGTAGGAAGCACGCGACTATTTCGTAACTTTGTGGTTTGTGGAGAAATATTCATTTATTTTAGTGACTGCTAAACATTGTGAAGTACTGCAGCGGAGTGTTTAACTCAAACTCTGCACTGATTCTGTGGCGACGCCTCGTAAGCGCAAATGAATATACATATAGGCTATATTAGATATTTACCATGGTATCCAAGATTAAATAGATGACATCTGCGAGATAATAACAACAAACCTTTTGTCGCTCTGACCTCTCCATGAAAACACGACGGTGTACTGTTGCCAAGGAAACTTGATCTCGCGAGGTGTTCACCGGAAGTGCGTAAATATCAGTTTGTTAGACGACTTTTTAATCCTCTGGTGTCCCTGGCGTATTTTAATGAAGTGTATGTACATCATTTAGACATTTACCGTCATATCCAATATTAAATAAGTGACTTCTGCCCGACAGCAATTATAAAAAAAATTTTGTTGCTCAGACAACTTGAAGAAAACTTGATCTCGAAAGTTGTTTACCGGAAGTGCGTTGATGTAAGTGTGAAAAGAAAGAAAAGAATGAAAGAGTATACTGACAGTACACAAAGACACATAAAAAAATGTATAAACATATAGTTTCCAGGGTTAGAAAGATAACACTGTGTAATAAGAGAAGACTAATAATTAATAAAAATACTTTTTGTTTTTAATGTTATACAAAGTAGTACCGTATTGTTTAATCTCTCTTATAAAATGCTCACAATTTGGCTTAGCGTTAGCCCATTTCTTTATATGAATATGATATATGACTGAAATATGATTATAATTTTCTAGTATAATTATAATAAATTTATTGTATAAGAAAATAAATTGTACTTTTTTACTTTAATCAATCACAAAAGCAAATATGACAGTAATATTGTGTGCACTAAAAAACGTGTCAGATTCTTTAACACCATAAAAGGTTTTCTGTATCCAATTTAAACCATTCAAATAACTATTTTACTGGGTAAATTCTGTGTACAAGTTTAAAATATATATATTTTGATTTTAATGCTTATTAAAAAAAGTATTTGTTAGTAACCATAGTCACATATGTTTTTCCACTCCATGTTTCCATATTAAATGTAAGTTTGTTCAACGACTTTTTACATTGTCATATTTCAATAAAATAGTTTCCCAATTTTAGTTCAGTAATACCTTTATTTAATATTTTGTATTTTATGGTTCTTATATTTCTGTAGTCGTTACAATCAATAAATTGAACCACTTTTTTTTAGCAATATAGGCTACCCGGAAAAGAAATTTACAAAACAAACTGGCATAAATCTTGAATGCTTTAGTTTTTAAGAGTCTTCGTGTCAAGGTGCCAAGTGGTGGTTGGTGTTGTTTGCCTCTGTAAAGCAGCTTTATCGACACCAACGAAGCAAGCTAAAGGTGACAATGAATTACATGCTTTAACAGACATTCATATTATAAAGGATATGAATCACTTTAACTAAATCAGTATTCAGCTTATCTAAATGCGCTTGATGTGTTGAGCTTGTTTCACAATACTGAAACATTATATCTGATTTCATTATCTCATTCATCTCTGTAAATCTGCTTTGACAACCTGAAAGACTATATGAAGCTCTATTGATGTAAAGGTCACTTGACAAACCATTTTATGCTGCGAGTTGGCATAACATGGCAAATCCCACTTACTAACATGAAAAGAGCTTAGCTAAAAAGTACAGACAGTCTCTTTTGGTTTTGAAGCTGAGATTCATGATTTGAGTCAAAGGGTTAAAAAAGAGCTCCAGTAGACTGTTGTTGGTTTCAGAAAATACTAAAACAACTATACAGCTACCATCAGCAATAATGAAGAGGAACTCTTGAGCTCACAGTACAATAAAGCCTTGGTGATCTTTGGGGTTAAAACAGGCCCCAGTTTTGGTAGTCATCAAAAGTGAACAAATTCATAAGGCAATAGTTCTAGGTGTAAACTCTATAAACTCTTGAGAACAGGATGTGGTTTTTAGCAACTTTTTTTTTTTAGCTGGTTCAGCTATTTAGACTTTTCCAACAACCACCCAAATAGTTTTAGCCAACTAAAAGCCATTCTGTGAAAGTATATATACAGATGAAGTCAGAATAACAGACAAAGTTTAACAAAGATTTTTATTTTTTTTACACTTTTCTAAACAATATTTTTAATAACTAATTTCTAACAACTATCTTTGCCGTGATGACAGTACATAATATTTTAAGACACTAGTATTCAGCTTAAAGTGAGATTTAAAGGCTTAATTAGGTTAACTAGGCAAGTTAGAGTAATTAGGCATGTCATTGTATAACAGTGGTTTGTTCTGTAGACAAAATATTGCTTAAAAGGCTAATAATATTAACCTTAGAATGGTTTAAAAAGAGTTAAACTGCTTTTATTCTAGCCTAAATAAAACAAATATTAAGCCTAAAAGAAATAGTATTATAGGAAATACTGTGAAAAATTCCTTGCTCTGTTAAACATCATTTGGGAAATATTTGAAAAAGAAAATTCACAGGAGGACTAATAATTTTTGACTTTATGAATAAATAAAGATTCTTCTGAGTTTAATACTCTATAGATATTACATTTTTATTAGTTCATGACAAAAGATATCAACAAACAAATTGAGAAGTACAACAAAGTCAGTGATAATGTTGTACATTTATTTATAACACTTTTTTTTTACAAGCTTTTGACTGATTATTATGGATTAGTTGCTTTAGCTACAGTAACAAGTGGTTGTAAGACTAACTAAATATTATACATAAATTATTAATGGATGCAAAATATAGATGTGCAAGTCTATTTCTGCAGTGCGCCTGTAAAAGCTTGAAAATGTCACAGTCCTGAAGTGCATGTTCTTGCGTTTCTCATCATCACCCACAGCGGTTTTGATACGTTCCTCTTTCTGCTGATTTGATCTTGCAGACGACACAGATGGAGAGATTCTGCAAGAGCTTTCATCTCGCTTTCCACTATACAGCCTATAAATAAATCAATACCAAGAAGAGGAACTGCAAAAGTAAATTTGGATTTTGTAAGGCCGTTAAAGTAGCGCAAGGTCTTGTGTCTGACCCTAGATCTGCTCTTCTTTTAAAGTGAACTCCAGTCCAGCCCTTCAAACGTTCCTCTTGGTGTTAATGAGCAGATCTCTGTTGAATTCAGCCTCCAGATTCCCAGCTCCACTCTTTCCTCCGGGAGGATCCGTTATCAGAGTGAGTTTGTTAAACACTCCACGGCCAAAGTAGTCAGCGATAACTGAGAAGCCGTCATTAGAGCATCTCAACTAGGAGAGAGAGGGAGAAATAGGCATGTTATTATAATTTAGTTAATATTGGCAAGCTAAATTTTTTATTTGCATGCAATGAAACAGTAATCAAAACATGTGGACAGTAACATGTGGACAAAATTATTACTTATTAATTATTACTGTAAAATTATAATTATTTTCCAAATATTCTCCCAAGTGATATTTAAGAAAGCAAGGACATTTTCATAGTATTTCTTCTTATATTTTTCTTCTGGAGAAAATCTTATGCAAGTTTTTTTTAATATTGCCAAGGTTTTAGAAATTAATTTTTTTATTGTCTACAGTACAGAGGAAACCGCTGTTGTCCAATGACTTCTCTAGTTAAACTAGTTAAGCCTTTAATTGCACTTTAAGTTGAATACTAGTTCCTTGCAAAATTACTTGTAAAATATCATGTATTGTCAACATGTCAAAGACAAAAGAAATTACTTATCAGAAAATAATTATTAAAAGTATTATGTTTATAAATGTGTTAAAAAAATTTAACAGTTTAAAAAACCACTTGTGAAGTATTTAAAAAAATAATAAAAGTTTTACAGAAGGAATGATCATTTTGTCTTCAAAATGTTGTCTTTGTAAGAGTTTGCCTTTAAGGTATATAATATATGAGGAAAGTATTTTAAAATTATAATAATGCCGTGTGATAACAGTAGTAAATTTATTGATATTTGCACCATTATTCAATGCCCCAAAAGTATGTTTTTACCCATTTTGCACCAGTGTAACCCACACATGCACCCACACATTACTAAATCAATATTTAGTAGATTTCATTGGTTATTATGAAACTACTGCCTCTCTGTTAATTGTGTAACTTTTATCTGAACTCATAACGTATTCATCCATTTTGGTCATTCATTTACATGACAACAAAATTCTATCTTTAGAAAAATATGTTCAAAGTACATATTTTTCTTTTATCTATACCATTTTCCTCTCTGTGTATAATTCATGTAACCTCACTGCTTAAATTCTGTGGCTATTGTCTGACCTGCTGTTAGCAATGGTCCATACGAGTATATTACCAATTAGCATTAGTTTTGTTTTTTGTTTTTTAATTTTGTGGATTCATGTGAACTGGTATCATTCAAAAATGCAAAGGAAAAACTTTACTATTTTTAGTTACATTGTTGCTGTTTTAAATGTTAGTTCACCCAAAAATATCTAATTTATTATCCTTAATGTGGTTTTAAACACTGAGTGTTTATTTTTCTTCTGTCAACTTCCATAGCAGAAAACCCTTTTACTATGGAAGTCAATGGGTGCCAGCTGAAAAGGCATTTGCCACATAAATTGTACAGTAATTGGTTCATTCCTCTGTGGTGACCCCTGATGAATCAAGCGAGTGAGTGAATCAATCAATGGGTGTCAGCAACCAGCATTCTTCAAAACATCTTCTTTTGTGTTCAACAGAAGAAAGAAACCAAACAAGTAAAGGGGGAGTAAACAATAAAATAATTTTCAGTTTTGGGTGAACTATCCTTTTAACTTGTTTATTGTCATTAGAAACACCCACAGAACTTTGCACACCCAACAAGATAGTGATATCTATCCAATTTCCACTAGTTTGTAAATCTGGCCCAAAACCTCTTAAAATAGCCCCAAAATGTCACCTGTCTGTGGAAATGGTCATGCAGATCTCGTTTCTGATCCTGCGCACGCAACATGTCCATGACCTTCCTGTTCTCAGGGGTGCAGGTGGGACACTCTGCCTCACTCTCAGCGAAGCTCTCTAAGCAGTGCTGATGAAAAGAGTGGCCACACAGGAAGTGCACAGACGGCAGCTCGAGTGGGCTGTTGCACATGCTGCACTTGGTCTTCTGAAAGATCTTTGCACTAGAAGAACAATGCACAGTTTGATTATACATTCACAGTGCACTCCGATTCTTGATTTTGATTGGATGGTTGCATTCTCGATTTGCTTACCAAGTTTTGAGTTCTTGTATCTCGGCCCGTAAGTGTGCCGTCTCTTCTCTATACTGGCGAATCTTCCTTTCGTCTTCCTCAATCTGCTGGGTCTCCCTCTCCAGTTTATTGATCAGGTAGTCTTTGATGACCGATAAAGATGCTGTGGAATTATGGGCCAAAGTCTGCACCACTGCAATACACACAAGTTTTTCCAGAAGAAAAAATATTATAGGAAATACTGTGAAAAAATGATGTGCTTTGTCAAACAGCATTTGGAAAATATTTTTTTGGGGAAAAAAATAAATAAATCACAGTAGGACTTATAATTTTGACTTCAACTGTATATAGTGACAATGGACATGCACAAGATTGTGATATTGTGGGCTCTTCAAAATACAGTCAATATTTTTTTATATTTAAACTTGTATTGCGTCTTTTAAGAATATTCAGACTGTTGTATTGGCAGTAGTTGCTTAAATACTTAATAAGCAATTTGTTTTGAAACATTTTCACATGTTAATCTGGCCTACGACTATTTATAGGCCTTTAGTTTGTTAACTCTTTACAGTACCGCTCCATTTGTTAATAATTTAAGTCCAATTAAAGTTAATGTAATGAAAACGTAATGAAATGAAAACGTTTTTTAATCTTAGGTGATATTAATTTATTAATGCCTAATAATGCATTAAAGAGTACTTGTTTATTAAATGGAGTTAATAATGAATACAATTCAGTTCTTATAGCTACTTTTAATGCATTATTTGATGTTTACTAATTTAATTAGTTGAAAACATTTGTTTACTCTAAACGATATATATAAACACTCACACACACAGACACATATATACATACATACATACAATAAACTTATTATACTTGTTAAAGTAATCTTTTTTGCAGCTTAATAATACTGTATACAGTGATAAAATGTCAGCAACAGGAAAATCTGATACCGGCAGAAGCTTAAGTTCATCCAGAGGTTAAGAATATTCAGCAATATGATCACAAAAACATAAGGGGTTAATTTAAAAAACATCAGCTGTGTCACCAACTTGTTTGGCCTCTGTCTGACCTGTCACTCACCCAGAAGCGGAGGCATCAGGTTATTGTCATCGATGTGCTTCAGGACTTCACTAATGTAGGCCTTGCAGTTTTCTTCTTTGCGTGCAAAATAGCCCAGCGCCTGCTCCCACAAACACACTTCGCTGTCCCCATAGCGCTTGCAGGCCTCCACCACTTTCCCATACTCCTCATTCTGCATGTGGTAATGCATGATCTGCTGGTACCTGCGGAATACAGCCAGTTCTAGCACTGTTAACCTTATGCTATTATATTAAAGCTGAATTCAGTTGATACTTTTGATCAGTTGTCGTGCAAAACTAAAGTATTTTTTATCATTAGTGTGAATGCAGCTGTTTGTAACTTGACTAGAAGTGTGTTACTTTTAGTTATTTTAGCTCATGCTGCTTGGTATTAATATTTTTTATAAATAACATTGTGATGTGTCAGAAATCATGCAGGGTACATTTAAAACACTTGTGAGATCGACATTGATGCAAAATGAGAAAGTTCGCTCACAGTTTGCCCTTTTCATACAAATACAGCACTCCTTCTTTGAAGTTGTGCATCTGGCAGAGCACGAGGGCCTTGTCAAACACAGTGTTGTCGCTCCTCAGAAGGGAAAGTGCTGCCTCCTGCAGGACCTTTTTCTTCTGTCAGACAAAGACAGAGAGACAGATGGGTTTACTTTAGGCTTTTAAAGCAAGCTAGTCAGCAATCAATCAAAACTACTTTTTACATTTTATTTAGAGATGCACTTATTCTGGATGCATCTTAACACTTTACAATAAGGTTGTATTAGTTAATGTTATTTAATGCATTTACTAACATGAACAAACATTTATTACAGTATTTGTTCATGTTATTTAATGTTAATGAAAAAAACAATTGTTGTCTATTGTTAGTTCATGTTAACTCAAGGTGCTTTAACTAATGTTAATTAGCATGAATTTGGATGTTAATGATGCATTAGTAAATGTTAAACTATGATTAATAAATGCTCTACAGGAATTGTTCATAATTAATTCATGGTAGTAAATACATTAAGTAATGAAGCCTTATTGTAAAGTTTGACCATATTCTGTTATTCTTTATAGTTATTTTACTGACATAGATAATAATAAATTTAATTTGTGTTGTAATAAATATAAACACACACGCGCGACATTTACAACTAATAGATCAATCAATACAGCATTACTTTTTAGGGATCCACTGATTCACGGCTAATGCTGAATAATTATTTGAATTCCATAGTTCAAATTCTTATTTTTGTCTGAATAAAAATGAAACTAAGACAGAAAAACAACCATAATCAGTTATTTTAACTAATGTTAAGCATCCTAATTATTGTGTGAAAGTAGATTTTTGTTTAGATCTGAAGAACTTCACCTAAAGTCATCAAAATATTGATATTGTACTAATATATTATGCTTTACTCTTCTACACTCTGAATATATCGGAGAACAGACTTGTTAAAATGTGGTCAAATGACTTGTATTATGCTGAGAGAACAGTTAATTCCCAAAGTAAACATGGGGGGCGGGGGTCGTTCAAAAATCCTGCAGTTTTAAAACACAAATTAAATGGGTTTTAAAAATGTCACAAATGTAGTTAAATTTATCTTTATCTATATTAATCTGTGTATTTTGTTTCAAGGCTTTGGTGATTGTATATAGTTAAAAAAAAACTGAATTAAAAAGTTTATCAGTTGCATTTGCAGTCTATATTAGCAAACAATGACAATAACAAAGCATGACAGATGTGTGTAATATGCATAAGCTTTTACCCCTGGGTCCTGCTCATGTGCCCAGTCCTGCAGTCTGAGCTCCAGCAGAGTGTCATAAACTCCTTCAGGAGAGAACGGGTCCACCTCGATCATGTGCTCCAGAAACGCTCGCAGCTCTCGCGGGTTATTGGCAAACACTGGGATGAACTCCTCTGGATTGGCCTGTAAAAAATCAAATAAAAAATGAGTAAATGTTGCATTATCTGTCTTAAAGTGATAGTTCATCCAAAAAATTTAATTAGCATCATTTACTCACCCTTCACCAGTTCAAACTCAAAAATTGAAAAATGCTGGTTGCTGGCACACATTGACTTCCATTGTATTATTTTTTTCCTGAAATGGGGGTCCAGCAAGCAGCATTGTTCAAAATATCTTATTTTTTAAAAGTTTCAAACCAAGAATAAATTATAAGATAATTTTCACTTTTGAAATATTGGGTGAACTATCCCTTTCACTCAATATGAAAATAACAGCTTATTTGGCTTTAATGCAAATATAAATGAATCACCTTGTTTTCCGCAGGCCTGTCAAGACTATCCCGGTCGGTGGAGTCTTTGCTGGGGTGATAGTCGGTGCAGAGGCGCTTTAAGAGGATGGTGGAGCTCTCGGGAACATGGTGCATTAGAGTTTTACCATAACGTTTCATGTTACTCTCTGCCTGATCAAATGGCAACCTTCCTATGTAGCGCAAAGCCTCTTGATAATTCTGATTGGGAGTGGACAGAATGAACAGGTATTGGCTTACAGAGACTCATTGAAAAGCATTAGTTATGCAACATAACCACACAAAAAAAAATGCTATTCACCTTCAAATCCTCTAGCTGGATCTTCAGATACCACTCATGGTGCATGCGTCTCTCTGCCAGAAACACGGCGTGACTGTGATAACCGGCCTGTCGTAACACTTTGATGGCAATTTCAACATCAAAATGAACCTCGCTTTCATTGCTCTACATTTAAAATAAGGGACACAGAGTACGATAAGCATTGTTGGTGGTGAGGGTGTCATTCAAAAAGCCTAAATGAACATTTAAGAGAGAGTTTTGACATAAACATGAACAATTGGAAACCATCATAGAACTTGTAAAGGTTTTAAAAGATTTATGTTACCCTAGACCACAAAACCAAATGTTGCACGTATTTTGCAAATATTGCAAATGCATTTTTGGCTAACATATAAGTCAACATTATTGACTTTTCTTTTATGTCAAAAATCATTAGAATATTAAGTAAAGCTCATCTTACATGAATACATTTTGTACTTCCTACTGTAACTATTACAAAACTTTTGATTAGTAATATGCATTGCCAAGAGCTTCATTTGGACATTTTAAAGGTTATTTTCTGTGTATTTTGATTTGTTTTGAACCCTCAGATTTGATTTTCAAATAGTCTCAGCCCAAATATTGTCCAATCCTAACAAACCATAAATCAATGGAATACATATTTATTCAGTTAGATAACATAAAACTCTATTTTAAAAAACAAAACATATGCTTGGTTTTGTGGAACAAAGTCCCAAAATTTTAAAAATTGTACTGGTTTTAGTAAAAACTAACTTTAAGTAGCTCCTCCCCTTTTAAAAAGCAGCCAATAGCATTTTGTTTTATCACAGCTCTGCCACTGAGAGTGGTTGAGTTCAAGCACATCAAATGAAAAGCAAATGTGAAGTGTCTTGAAGGGGGCAGGGCATGTCAGATACTAGAGAGCATTTGATTGGTCAAGATTTGATGAGGAACTGAAGTATGAGGTGACATGAAAAAAAACTGCAAGCTTTATGTGTTTATATTGGTTTTATATCTTTTAAACGCTAATTTTGTCATTGTTTGTAATGTTTTTAATTGCATTTGTAGTGGAAACCATGAGAACTTCTGTGATGGTTTCTGTTGTTTTTTTCCCAGCAGACCTTTATGAACTCCTCCAGCTTGGAGCTGTCCTTCAGTTTGGTGTAGCAGTTGAGCAGTAGTGTAGTGTGGTCAGCGTTGGCCAGTGACTGCCTGTGAAGGGCCTGCAGGTATGCGGTCAGGTTGTGTATTCTCTGTGCATCCAAAAATTTGCGGATTACATAGGACGGTTCGAGCTTCCCAATGGTGCTGAGAAACACAGAAGGTTCATTTGATGCTTAATTTAAGACACATTTTTATATATATTTATGGATTTCAATGAAATGTAGTAGAAGTGAGCAGATATCTGAACAGAACAGTTACCGAATGTATTGTTGAATAGCTCCATCATGATCTCCTTTGACGTAGAGATGATCTCCATATTGCCTGAATATCTCAGACAGACCATCATTGTCCAGGTGTTGACTTTTGGCCAAGTTAATGGCCATCACAAACAGATTCTTCTTAAACAGCATCTAAATAACATATTTACACATTATTTAACATATAATTTAAGAATGTTTATATTATACTAAACAACTATTCATCATAAAGTATTAAGTAATAATGATTTTATTTTTGAACCAGCTTTTAAATTTAATTTTAGTCAAGTTTTTTATAACTCTATAATTTGTTTATATATTTAGTTTTTATTTTTATTTAAGGACTGCCAGTTAAATTAAAAAAAAATATTCGACAGTTAATGTGTTATTTAATATTGTTTAGAGACATTTACATTTCAGTGCCATCTAGTGTTATAATCCAGTTGCACATTTTACATTTAATAATAAAGTGCACAAAATGTATTTTAGTAAAACAAAATTTTAAAAGTTTTGGTAACAGTTAACATTTATTTAGGAAAAAATATTATATTATATTATATTATATTATATTATATTATATTATATTATATTATATTATATTATAACATTGTTACAAAAGTAAAATCAAATTTCTATTTGAAGAATCCACAAATTTAATAATCATTTATAATCAAATTTAATTGAATAAGAAGAAAATACATTATATATTATATTATTTAATTTTTTCTATTTCAGATAGTTTTTAATAACTAATGCTAACACCTTACTAACCTCCAGCTTGGTCTGTGTGTCTTTTTCCTGCAGCATATACACCGTCCTGTCACTCGTTAGAACATAGAAAGACCCCCATTCAGCCAGAACGTCAATGACATCATCAAACACTGCACTGTAAGCGATGAACTTGTTGTCTAAATCATAAATGGTCAGGATGTGCTTTTCTGTAGGGGACGTCTGTCTGCTGCCATAATCCGATCTGTGCAGATTAAGTATAAAAAATGTAAAGTAGTAGTGCATATTACAATATTATACAAGCAAAAAAAGAAAAGAAAAGAAAAAAGTAATAAATAGAAAAACCTGAGCACAGATTGGACTAATTTGTAAGTACACAAGTATAATCCATTTAAAAGTAAGTCTGATATAATACTGATCATATTTTGTTTCCATCTTTATTTTATTTTTTTACTAAAACATGGATCAATGTATAAGTTTCTGGGTACAACATAGATGCAAGTAAATTCAGAAAAAACAAACATTAAAGCAATCAATAATGATTAATCAGTCATTAACCCCTTTCACACAGTAATACCAGTAAATATCCAAAAAATGTCCTTTATGACTTTACCGGTATGTTTAAAAAAGGCCTGTTCACACATGATCTCTTGTGAAGAAATTAAATTGCAGTAATTTACCGGAAAGAGATCATGCAAGGCATATTTTAAAGGTCCTTATTTGTGAAAGGTGCTAATAATGCATGGAATACAAACAAAAATAAAAGGAGTCTCACTTGCTGGGCGACTTGTTACTGTGTGTGAGCAGCAGCAGGTATCCTCTGTGCCAGTGTGTCAGAAGCTTGTGCCCATCAAAAGCAAAGCAAGGTCCTCTCTCATCGGGCTGGTACAGATACACACAATCATCTCCAGCGACTATAAACTGTGAGTCCTGTGACGGGTCAGTGAGCGCAGAACAGCGGAGAGCACAGCCATGCGTGTCCAATTCTACACGAGGATACTCTTTCACTGACAACGTGTAACACTGTTGACATAACAACAATCCTGCTTTAGGGTGACATTCATTTTTACAATAGAATAGAATGCAATAGAATAGACAGTATTTTATATAATGATAATATACAATAAACTGTGTAAAAATTGGAGTGCAATCTAAAACAAGTACAGAAGTTCTGAATATATAATACATAGTATTGGTGTATAATAAATGTTATGTTAGGGATAATCAATGGGACAATAATATGCACTTATATGCAAAGCAGAGTGTTTTATTTTCTAATTTAACGGCATGGAGCCAATTATTCTGCTTATACTATGGCTACAACACCTATAGACATTTTTCAGATGTTCCGTTTCAAGACATTGGTCCAGTTTATGTCTTCAAACAGCTCCTGTGTGTAGGACTAATTTCTTACGCATCTCATTTAAAGTCCTTCGTTTTGCTTTTTGACTGTCGTGAAACAACTGAAATCATTCAGCGTAGTGAAATGGAACCGTAATGCAGTCAAGACCTGTCTGGAACTACTTCAGCTCCGAGTATATCTGAAAATAACTACACACCTGTTCATCATCTAATTAGATTTAAGCATTTAACAGCCACTTACTGTAAAGGGTAGCAATGTTTAACATGATATTTATACGATAAACATGAATGGAACAATATAAAAAAAACTAAACATATTTAAAAATATTAAACTTGTGTGTTTAAATGTTAAATTGTTAAAAATGTTAACTATGTTAACTGTTAAACTAGTTCAGATTTTCAGTATGGTGTGTGTGTGTGTGTGTGTGTTTTCAGATTCACTAATTGTTGCAGAAAGGTGCAACATACCTGCACTTTTTCTAAGGTGGCAACAAACAGGTGTGTGACTTTGCCAGCCTGTCTGAAAGCCAGGCCTGTGATTGGACAGTTGCCCTCATGGAGGCTGAGTGTTTTGCTGTGTCGGTCTCTGGTAATGTCACCCTTCGTCAGCACAACACTGCCATCTGTAAAACCTGAGCATTCAACACAGATACTGTAATTAGAAATGGTATTATGGTATATAACGTCATCTTGACCATAAATTATTAGCGATGCCAAACACCATTTTTTTCTGAACTATGCCATATGTCTATTAGGGCTGCACAATATAGGAAAAATTTGACATTACGATATTTATTTTGCTGCGATATGAATATAATTTCTCCAGATGATTTGAATAGATCTATTTGGAAAGATTTCATTAACTTAGACCGACTGAGATCGGCAGTGCGACTTCTTCATGAATGTGTGTCAACAGTCTCTCAATAAACACAAAAATGCACAATTTATCAATGTACAATAGCAATGTAGAGACACTATAAGGCACTGCATTTCTCCACAAACTCATACAAATTAACACAGATCAATAGCAGCTATAAAACCCTTATTGCATAAACAATAAACACAGTAACTAATGTATTAACCCACAGTACTGTCTCAAACTGTAAACTCTCACTAAATAAATGTTATATTAATTTATATGCATATTATATTCAGCCTCCGTCATTGCGATCATATAAATATAATATACATATAAATTAATATAACATTTATTTAGTGAGAGTTTACAGTTTGAGACAGTACTGTGGGTTAATTAATTTTTATGATGCAGTCCATATGCATAAATTATAATAAATTACTAGCAAAAATAAATAAATAAACAGTGCTTTGTGGTTTTCTGGGGGGTCTAACAGTATTCAAGTACAGAAATGTAACACCAAATGTAAAATCACATGGTCATCATTGTATAAATCATTTATTTATATATATATATAATCATATCTTAATCTTTAATAAATAATCTATTGATGTGACTATTGCAGATACACACATTGCCATACCGATGCTCAAATGATATATAGTTCAGCCCTAATATCTATCTACCTATCTATCTTAGTAATATCAGTTAGCATTTGTTTTAGCGATTGTCATGGTTTATGTGTAGTTATCTTTAATATCCCTGATTTGTGAATTCAACAAACTCCTACCTATAGCCATGAAATTAAGGTTTTCATGTACACTGAGACAAGACACTTCAGTGGGTTTGTTTCCAGGAATGGCAGGGAATATTCGGGTACACAGAGGACTGCCACTGTCCCTCTTATCGAGATTCCACACCTTCACCTGATGGACAAACATACACACTCTATCAAATACATTTCTAAAACACAGACATAGAGAGACATATTTAGCAGGACACCAGTTGTGAACCATACAAGAGGATTGATGCCAGGCTCATCCTGCCCCACTGACACCAGGATGTTGTGTTGTTTGAGCTGGTACAGGTGCGTCACCCGCAGCTTATATGCCTGAAAGCTGGACAGCTGAAGAGAGCGGGTCAAAAACCAGATCTGTCCATCCATATGTGCATCACAGAGTTAAAGAACACATGCACGAATATCACATCTGAATCTCTATACGATCAGCTAGGGATGATTGAGATAGATTTGGTTTCATATTCACACATTCAGACTTTATCCTTAATAGTATAATTTTAGAAAAGTATTTGCAAATTCTAAATAGGGAAATCATATTGGCAGCCAATGACTAATAAAGTCCAACACTGTTCAGTCATTTAAATAGTGCCAATGTTGTTTTGAAGTCAAACTTGCATGCGACTTCAGACTGAATATTCAAAGAAGCGTGGTAAATAATATAGGGACTATGTGCGAATATAACACCAGCTTTACCTC
This sequence comes from Danio choprae, assembly GCA_903798125.1. Classification (NCBI taxonomy): domain Eukaryota; kingdom Metazoa; phylum Chordata; class Actinopteri; order Cypriniformes; family Danionidae; genus Danio; species Danio choprae. The sequence continues at coordinate 3,320,520 of CAIGQW010034901.1, forward strand.
AATCTAGGGATGACAGAATTATGGTAAAATGGATAAATAAAGGAAACACAGACATTTAGTCATATGTAGTATACATTTTACAGAGCATTGCAGCGGCCTGTACAAACATGCAGATTGTACGACTAGTTATGAAATACACTGGGTATTATTGTTTGGCAGTGTCATCATTGCTAACTAGCCACAAGCATTATAAGGATATCTCCGAGCACAATGTGTCCTCGGCCTGAATCACAGGCCGATATGCCCATCGGTAGTTGGAAGTTTTTCCCATTTTCGCTCGGATCCTTCACAGTTTCTTTGTCGAAAAACACAAATCGTCTCCACTGTAAAAACGCTGCCATTTTCCGAGCAGTTCTTGTTTAGCAAAATCATGTGACTCACATCACGGTCATGTGACTGGAGGCAGGATATTCTTGTATACCAAGTATTGAATCGCAAAAAAAATTGTTTATTGAAATGTGCTTTTAAATGTTATTAATATGGCTTGAAGAGGTAATAAAAATCTGAACGAACGAATAGTTCATTTGAGTCCCCTAACGATTGGTGAACAAATCCGGTTCATCACTGAACTGTTGAACCGAGAACTTTCTATTTCTTATCATAATGGGGGAAAGTGCATATTATAGTAACAGCAGAAATGTTACAAGAACATATCTAAAAAAATAATAATAAAGTAATTAAATAATAATAAAATTATATATATTATATATTTAACTATAGTCATAGATAGTATCTTGTAACATTTCTGCTGTTACTATAATATGCACTTTCCTCCATTATGATAAGAAATAGAA
>CAIGQW010034901.1:3321713-3333581 GCA_903798125.1 Danio choprae
CCCAGATTAATAAAGGGACTAAGCCAAAATGAAAATGAATGAATGAATATATATATGAATATATATGAGAACTCAATATGTATCTGGTGGTTCACAAGACAGTAAGTGTAAAAATATAAAGATAAAATATAAATGAATACTTTAAATAAATGCAAATTTAAATATATGAAATATATAAAATTAATTGCAATACAAATAATAATAAATACAAGTATTAAACAAACTATAAAATAAAACAATTCATTTAATATTTGAATAATATTTAATATTTTTTTATTAAATAAATAATATTAATTTATCACAGCATAAAAAGATTTGGGGTCCCCCGAATGAAGATAATCATATTTAGGAGTACGTGGCATCTGAAAATCAAAAGTTCCCTGGTATAATGCAACCCAAAGCAACCACTGAATCGCTGTTTTGCATCGGATCTTTCTGAAGCGAACGAATCAATTCGCGGAAATAAATAACATCGCTTGCATTAATAAAACTACAAAATGTCGCACAGCCGTTGTGCTTCCCCCTTTAACGTGGACCAATCAGATCCATGCTTGCTTACACGACTGACCACTCGCTTGCGCTGCTTGGCACGTGGACCAATCAGCGTTTCCCATTCAAGGCTGAAGAGGCGGGACTTACGAGAACAGCGATCAGCGCTTCACTCGGCGAGCCGCGAGTTGCGTGGATCCAATGAGAGCACGCCGCGTTCCGGGCCCAATGTGTGTTAGAAGAAGCCGGTGATTGCAAGAGCAAAATCAAGCAAGCGAGGTGGTGTGGTCACAGAGCACAGCTGCTAAATGCCATATTCCAGCTATCTGTAAGGCAGTAGATATTAAGTATCGACACAGAAAAGTTGTGGTCCATAATTAGGGCAGGGTAAGCGCTTCTAAATAGTCATATTCAGGGTGTCAAGAGGGATTCAACAGTCAACAGGAATCAATATAGAACTTGATCTGCTGAAGGTAAGTGCCATGCCATCACTTTCTTTGTTGGAGATGTTTGGGCTCATCTGGATGGTTCCATATGTTTATAGATATGTCTTATCGGGGTATTAATGTACATATAGCATTTGTGTGTGTGTTTTTGAGGCTCTTTGGATAGAATAAAGTCTTGTGTTTTTAATGCACATGATCAAGTAGTGAAATGACAGTTTGACATCCTCCATCAGGATCAGGCAGCCTCAGTCAAGCTTACGTCACACAGGCTGTTTACCTAGAAGTTTCCACTTTGCATTTGTTGAATCAGCATTGAAAATGGAGAATTGTGACAAAAATGGGATTATTTAACTTTTAAACATACTATGTGTTGTCTCCTTGTATTATTAATCCAACTTGGCCCCCAAGTGTCTCTGTTCTGCAGGAAAGTGATTCTCAGGGTTGTTCCTGGAGGCCCTTCAAAACATTTTTGTTTGTGACACATTTTATGTTTCATGGTTGTCTGCTAAAGAAGTGATTGGTTGAATGTGGATACGTTTGATTAAGAAAAGCTCTGAAATATACTATTGGGGGCCTCTGTTTTACATTAGAGTATCAAGATCCATGTGCTCTCAGGCTTTGTCTCAGAGTTGTAGGTGGGATCACATCATATCAGCGTGTACCTATCCACACCTGTCACTGGCCTATGTCTCCTCCTACACATCCATATATGGCACTCATGTGGTTCTTCAAATCAGGATTGTGATGCAATACTCTTGAGTTTTAGTGACAATCTTGGACATGATGATGATGATTTGAGGTAACGTCCTGTTTCATGGTACAAACCTGTCTTTCTTTTTTTGTTTGTTTTTTGCAGGTCACAATGAGGGAAAAGCTGTCTTTATGGGCTGTTTTTTGCCTAATAGTAGCATTCCTGCCTTCTCAGACAGGTAAGCCCTTAATAAAATCATAACATCATTGATAGTTTACTATTGTATAAGCTGTTGAATTGTTGATTCTGATTGGTTGATGAATGCTTTGAGTTTGCTGATAATTTCAGATAAAGTAATTCTGGACATGTTTTGATTGCATTACAGTTTTGTTTCACCACATCAATTTATTTCAAACAGCAATAGAAAATAATGTACATCCGTGATGTAACTTTTTCTTCATGTTGTATATGTTGTGACTACACCATTATCTCGAGTGTGCATAATTTTCTTATAAGTTAACTCAATAATAACAAACCTTAATTCATGTTTTGTGTTTAAGTTCTGGAGTATATAAAAATTGAGCTCTGGCGATTGGTGTTTGTGTTGCAGAATCAGTCGCTGTGATGTCTGTGGACTTGGGCAGTGAATGGATGAAAGTCGCTATAGTGAAACCTGGTGTGCCAATGGAAATTGTATTAAACAAGTACGTACAGAAAGCAAATTTTTTAACTAAAATGAACAGACCTTGAGTGTTTTAGACTTTTAAATTAAGTATTATTTAGCTTCATATAGCATTTTGCTCTGCCATGACATTTAGCTGCTGTTTTGTGCAGAGAGTCCCGGCGGAAAACTCCAGTCGCTGTGTGTTTAAAGGAAAATGAGAGGCTTTTTGGAGACGGCGCTTTAGGAGTGGTACGACATTGTACACCAATAATGCCTTCTTGAAAAGTCAACATGAAATAACATTGACAATTAACTTGTAATGTCAAATATTTCCAAAGAAAACAATTTAAGATGGTACTTGAACATTTAAATCAGGTATTTATATTGGACAAGGCTGAATATAACATGCATAAATTAAATTGTAACCTTCAGAAGTTTGGGAAAGTTTGATATTTTATTACATAGTTTCTTTAAGTAAAAAAACCCTACTTTATATATAATCATTCATTCATTCATTTTCATTTCGGCTTAGTCCCTTTATTAATCTGGGGTCACCACAGCGGAATGAACCGCCAACTTATCCAGCATATGTTTTACACAGCGGATGCCCTTCCAGCTGCAACCCATCTCTGGGAAACATCCATACACACCCATTCACACTCATACACTACGGACAATTTAGCTTACCCAATTCACCTGTACCGCATGTCTTTGGACTTTGGGGGAAACCGGAGCACCCGGAGGAAACCCACGCCAACACAGGGAGAACATGCAAACTCCACACAGAAATGCCAACTGACCCAGCCGAGGCTCGAACCAGCGATCAGCGACCTTCTTGCTGTGAGGCGAACGTGCTACCCACTGCGCCACTGTGAGGCCCACTTTATAACTTTATATATATATATATATATTTATTTATTTATTTATTTATTTATTTATTTATTTATTTTATTTATTTATTTATTAAAATAGAAAACTGTTTTTTTCTGGGGGTTTTTTTTGTTTTTTTACTTTAAGAAACTATTTATTAAAATATTAAGCAAACATAGTACTAACCCCAAAATTCTAAACGTTAGAATAAATAGTAATAAATTAATCTCACATTTTTGTTATAGGAAATTAAGATTGTAAACATGCATTGTTTTACACTATTTTTCTGAGTTTTCAGCTAAATGGAGGTCTTTGTTGTCATGATTAGAAATGTTTAACATGCTGAATTTACTAATGTACTTTGTATGTATATATATATATATATATATATATTTAATTAATTAAATGGTATATTATTATTTATTTTTTGTGAAAGCATGGTCCAATTTTTTTTAGAATATATTTTCTTGTGTATAGAAAGATATGCTTAATTTTATTTTAAAATAATTATTTTGTAACATTATTTACATCTTTCTTGTCACTTTTTATTAATTTTATGCATTTTTGCTGATCGTATTTTTAAAAATATACACTGACCTCAAACTTTTGAACAATAGTGTAAATATTTCAAAATCAAACCATATACCTGACATGGCGAAGTAAATTGTCCATTTTGTTTTCATGTTGACCTGAGATAAAATAGAGACTGAGTAGCATGAAAAACACATCTTCTGGTGCTCTGACTCTAACATGCTTTATTGTTACAGGCTGTAAAGAATCCTAAAGTGGTTTACAGATTCCTCCAGAGCATTTTGGGAAAGACCGCAGACAACCCACAGGTGGCAGAATATCAGAAACACTTCCCTGAGCACCAGCTGCAAAGAGATGACAAAAGAGGAACCGTATATTTTAAGTTCTCTGAGTAAGTAATGCAGCTTTTGCAGGTGCGTTAGTTGTAACCATTGTGCTTCATATTGATATGAAAAATGACTCTCTGACTATTCTTTTTAAATATCATCATATAGAGAGATGCAGTACACTCCAGAGGAACTTTTGGGCATGATTTTGAACTACTCTCGCACTCTGGCTCAAGACTTTGCAGGTTTGATTATAAGGTTGTTGTTTTTTTTGGTTTGTTTTTTAAAGGATGAAAATTGGTATTTGAACACTAATATTTTTGTTGGTTTTCCTCCAAACAGAACAGCCAGTAAAAGATGCTGTGATTACAGTGCCAGCCTATTTTAATCAGGCAGAACGCAGGGCAGTCTTGCAGGCTGCTCATATTGCAGGTCTAAAGGTCCTTCAGCTAATCAATGATAACACTGCTGTGGCTTTGAACTATGGAGTCTTTAGGAGGAAGGACATCAACTCAACTGCACAGGTACTTTAAAGCCCAGTTTACATGTGCTTTTTGTAAAGAGTCACAAGTAGATGATGCTAAATACTGGATTTAAAATGTCCACTTTTGACTACTTCCAGAGGTAGTGGAAAATGCATTAGATCACATTTGATTGCTTTTATTGTTTAAACAGTCATGTGGTTGAATGTATTTGAACCAGTGTTGGCACAATACTACTTTGATACAATATATAGATAGTGAGTTAATACCACGTAAAACCTAAAAAAGCTGAAAGGCAATTTAATAATAGATGACCCAACTTAATACTTGTAACAACAATCTCAAAACATTAGGCAATTCTGAGTGTGCCTCACACAGGTGAGTGGGCTTGACAAACCACCTTTACAAAAACGCACTCTTTCATCTCTCTGACACTTGCACCAGTTTTGCACATCTGCACCAGACGCTTTCTTACAAACACTCCATATCTCTTACATTGTGCATTTATGAAGTGTGCTTCACACAGGTGAGTGGGTTTGACAAACCACCAGTAGAAACACTCTTCTCTTTGTTTCGCTTGTTAATAATTGACAAGTATGTTACAGCCTAGCGTTTAAAAATAAATAAACAGACATTGCTGTGCTCAATTGCCTTTTCAGACTCTGATATTAAAGAAAAAAAAAGGTCACTAGGTCACTTTCTTTTTTTTTTTAAATTAAAGCTTATTTGGGTGGAGATATATGATCAAAATCTCATTACACAATATTATTAGCAACTCTATTTCATGATATTGATAGAAATGGGGTTGATGGAACAGGGTTGATAAGAAATTGTACAAAAATAAGTAGGATTTGCTTTAGAAATTCTACTTTTCTTGTACTGGTATTTTGTGCAACTCCAGTTCGAGTAGCCCACCTAATGTGATCATTATGGGATGTTTTGTGAGCGTATTCATACTGTGTCAGATTACAATCACACGTTCACTTCCTTTTTGTATACTTGTCTTCCTGTTTGTTTGTAAGCTGTTTCACATGTTTTTTTTATTTAATAGTAACTTAGCAATGCACTTAGTCTGAAGTTATTTATTTATTTATTTATTTACTATTATTTATGATTAGCCAGTGGTGTGTTTGTGGGCGGGGCTAACTGTCTGGCCAAAAAAGCAGAATCAGAAAATTAATTAAGTGGGATTTTTTTTTTACTTTTTGTAGAACATCATGTTTTATGATATGGGATCGGGAAGCACAACAGCCACTATTGTCACGTATCAGACAGTGAAGACTAAGGAATCTGGTACACAACCACAGCTTCAGATCCGTGGAGTCGGGTTAGTCATAGTTATGTTTTTGCCAATTTTCTTTTTTGAGCATGCACATGTATACACAAACATCTGACTCATATTTGTTTTTGTTTTTTTATATATATATTTAGGTTTGACCGAACACTCGGTGGCTTTGAGATGGAGCTGAGACTCAGAGATCATCTCGCCAAGCTCTTTAACGAGCAGAAGAAATCAAAGAAGGATGTGAGGGACAATCTGCGGGCCATGGCCAAACTCCTTAAAGAGGCTCAGAGACTCAAGACTGTGCTGAGTGCCAATGCTGAACATACGGCACAGGTAAGGGAAAAACTCATCTGATCTAGGTCAAATTGTGATGTTATCAACAGGGTTCCCACACTTCTTAAAAATACTTAAAAGTACTTGAGCTTCAGACATATTGATTTAAGGCCTGGAAAGTACTTAAAAACAAGCATAGGTCCTTGAATGTGCTTGAATTAAATTTGTTTATGGTTTTATTTCAACAATTGTCAAATACAGGATGAAAAAATTTAGAGATTCTTAAATAACAAAAAAATCTATTTAAATCGTTTAGTTTTAACACTGACAAATAATGCTCCTTTTATCAATATTTTAGAAACCGCATTTGAATATCAGCAGTGTTGAATTCACCAAATTGTATTAAAGTTCTTTGAAGATGACTTTTTAAAATGGTACAACTTTTTAAAAATTACCCTGATATTTTCAACAAATATTAAGTGTAAGTGAATTGTTTAGTACAGTAAGGACTTTCATGGTGCTACAATGTAATACAATATGCTGGGTATTAATTACAAAGGTACTTGATTTAAAATTATTGGTGCTTTTTAAAAATCCCTTGAATCTGCTGTCCATGTAATTGTGGGAATCGTGTCTCAATGAAGAAAGTTGGCTTTTTTTATCTTATTGTAAAATTTGTCAAATTATTGAGAATTGCCTTAAGTGTTTTAAAAATGAAGTGTTTAGCAATGCAAATTACTAATCAAGAATGTAGTTTTTATATTTTTATAATGGGAAATTTACTAAATCTATTCCTAGAACATAGTCTTTACTTTTGTATTCTAATGATTTTGTGTGTGAAAATTGTGTATTTTTGGCTATTGCAACATAAGACATGAGGTTTTGTGGTCCAGGGTCACATTTGAACCATGCTGTATCTGTTTAAAGTAATACTTTATTACTAATTACTAATACATAATTTTTTCCCAAATTGGGAGGCCTTGATTAAATGAGTGTTATCAAATTGTGGTGACTGCGTGAGATTCGTTAGACCTTCATATTGTGCAGACAGACAAACAGCTCTTACCAGTTTGCATATCATTTGATTGTCTGCTTCACCCATGTCTGAGCTCTTGATGTTCTTTTTTTTTCCACTCAGATTGAAGGTCTGATGGATGACATTGACTTCAAGGCAAAAGTGACTCGCTCTGAGTTTGAGGCTCTCTGTGAGGATCTGTTTGACAGAGTCCCTGGACCTGTGAAACAAGCGTTAGCTGTGTCTGAGATGAGCATGGTGAGGGGATAAAAAAATTAAATAAAATCACAGCATTGATTTACTGCAGACCTTTCTGTGATTTTGAAAAGAATCTGAAATGTCTTTGTTGTCCAACAGGATGAGATTGAACAGGTTATTTTGGTTGGCGGAGCCACCAGAGTGCCCAAAGTGCAGGATGTGCTGCTTAAGTCTGTGGGAAAGTATGTTTCTTGTAAATTTTATTTTATTTTTTTATATATATTTAGTAATATTTTAATTAGGTGTCAGTAGGGGTGTGGGATATTTATTAACTCTAGTAATATCATAATTTTATTTTTGTTTTGTTTGGTGTGTAAGTGGAAATGATCAAGCATGTCAGTCACTTTGCAAAAAAACAAAATATATTTCAGTCTCAACGCATTTACAGTATGATAAAGTTCATTTGAATGCTAGAAGTTATCACTTTATATAATATAGTATAGTAATAAATAATATTTGGTAAAAAAAAATCAATGAATGGCATGTTTATATGTAAAATATATGATATACAGTAGTTATCTCATAAGCAAGAGTTCAGTTTTCCTGAAAATCTTTCAAATGTAATATTTATTTGGACAACAGTTCAACAAACTACAAATGTGAATTGACCTTTAAATTTTAGACATACTATTGTCTTTTTGTTTCGCTAAGGATAAGAGTTACAAACAAACCTGTAGGGTGAGTAGTTTAGATTTGGTTCTTTTGCTCCACAGAATCAGAAAAAATCTAATTAGATAGCATTATTTAATATTTTAAGTCCGCAGAATTTAGTTTTAATGTGCAAGTTATTTCAGCTTGGTTTCAGCTTTTAACTGATGTTGTGTTTTCTCCAGAGAGGAACTGAGCAAGAACATCAATGCAGATGAAGCTGCGGCGATGGGTGCTGTTTATCAGGCCGCTGCCCTCAGCAAAGCTTTCAAAGTCAAACCCTTTCTGGTCAGAGATGCAGCTGTGTTTCCCATACAGGTGAAGGGGGGGGGGGGTGAAAGAAGACTAGGGGTCCATTATTCGTACCTTGCTTAAATAATCATAGATAGATGATTTGATAGATCCCCGAACCTTTAATCATTATTTTGCATAACCATAATTGTAATATTTGAGAATTGGTTTGCATTTTAAAATATCGCAAGTTCATTCAAACAAGACTTATTGATATGCCCACACGGAATCTGCACCTACAGAAATCCACACTTTCTTTGAATACTTAATTTTTATTTTTATAAACCCACCGTTCAGTCTATTTATTTACTTTGTATAAATTTGTTTAATATATATTTATTCAGTTTTTATATTAATTTCAGTAATATTGAACAATATGCAAATGATCAAGTTTTCAGCTCCTGTGCTCTCAATATCATTCCGCATAATTTTTTCGGTTTCTCTGAATATTTTTTTTTTTAATCTGCAAAATTAAGTCAATGTAATGTCTTTAGCAGCATATATTTTCTGACTGTTAAACAGTGGCCCAGTTCAAACTTGAGTTCTTGTGGACAAACTATGGATTGCAAAAACCTTTCAAGTCCACATGAACCTGAAGTTGCTGAGACTTTTACTTCAGTATGTTATTGTACTTCCAACTGAAACAGAATATTGGATAGGGGGCGGGCTTTCTTTCTGCGCATCACTCACTCATAGCAAACTAACGATAACATTAAAAATATTGTGGCTGAAGCTCCACTCCAAACATGAAAGCAAACGATCAGACTTTGATTGAAGATTACCAAAACAAACATTTTTTTTGTCAGTGGATTAACTTGCTCAGATTAATTCTTCATCTAAAGAATAACAGTGTGAGCTAGCAAAATAAACATTGTAAATGTTTGACTTTAAAAGTAAAAAATCTGTTGTAATGTGCACTTTATAACCATATTACCAGTGTTTGTGCGTTTAAGACTTTCTCATGTGTTTTCTCTCACTCGTTTAGGTGGAGTTTAGTCGTGAGACCGAGGAAGAGGATGGTGTGAAGACGCTGAAGCACAACAAGCGCATTTTGTTTCAGAGAATGGCTCCGTATCCCCAGAGGAAGGTCATCACATTCAACCGCTACATCGATGACTTTGTCTTTTACATCAACTATGGAGACCTCAGCTTCCTCAGTGAAGAGGACATGAAGTTAGTGACCATGTTTTTTCCCACTTTTCCAGTTTTATTTATCAGAGGAAACTCCATTTATTATATTAATATAGTAATATTTCTGTTTTTTTAATATTTTTAATTTTTTAATTTTCTTCAATAATTTAACAGTAGCATCATTTTACACATTTTTACATCCTTTTAACATCCCCTTTCCATTCCCCTCCCCAACAGCATCAGTTACTGTAATTAGATGTTGCTATCATGAATCCAATAAACGCAGATAAATAATATAAACTAGAAAAAACATGCATACAAAAAATAATAATAGTACAAAAAACAATAATAAAATAAGATAATTATACTTTTACTGTGCGTCTCACCACAGTGACCTTATTCAGCCTTCAAAAATGCCAAATAATTTCCCCATCTTCTTTGATAAACATCCAATTTATCAAGTAATCTATAGGTCATTTTTTCATATGCTGCCACTTTCCCCAATTTTGTTTTTGTTTTTAAAGAGTATTTGGCTCTCAGAATCTGACAACGGTGAAGCTGTCTGGAGTCGGCAGCAGCTTTAAGAAGCATTCAGACGCTGAATCCAAGGGCATCAAGGCACATTTCAACATGGATGAGAGCGGGGTGTTAATTCTGGACCGGGTAAGAGCTGAAGATTAGTTTGCATCATCAGACAGTGTTTTAACTAGTAGATTTTCTCCCCAAGTGAGTTTGCGATTTCTGTCTCAGGTGGAGTCTGTGTTTGAAACCATTGTGGAGGAGAAAGAAGAGGAGTCCACGCTCACAAGTAATTGTTATTTCATGTACATTTAATATTATTGGACTGAGAATTTTTTATATTAATAATGCAGTATTTGTGATGGTAAGATTTTTTTCAGAAAAACTACATTAATTTAATCATAATTGTTTTTATTTATCAAAATTATGAATTTGATATTTTATTAATATAATAAATTAGACTACTTTAATAAATCAATACTAGATTATTATTTATTTAGTATAAATGTACTGTATTATGTCTTGCTGTTTTTCTGCATTACTGATGAAATAAGGCAGTGTGTAATTTATAGATAGTAATATATTTAGAGAAATATTTTTATACATATTATAATACTTTGTATAATTTTGTTTAAAAATGCAATGGATTTTTTTTTCATTAAATTATATATTAAATAATGTAAAACAGTATATTAGTTTTTTGTATTACTTATTTGATTTTATATATAGTATAATATAATTAATTGTTTTCTTTTTGTAAAATGCAAGTTATTTATTAAGATAATTGCATGGAATGGGCATATATCTGTTCAAATTCAATTTATTTTGTAGTTTTTTTTTTTTTATTTGTTTGTGTTTTTAAATTTTTTTTATCTAGTTGTATATATTTTATCTAGATTTATATGCTAAATTATGTATTATATTAGTTATTATTTTTACTTTGTTAGATTTTACTGTTCATAGTGAATTAAGCTATACTTTTATATAGTCTATATAAAATATATTGAATTGATCTATGATGTAGGTCTGCTTCACTTATTCAAATAAATGTATACTTTTTTTTGTGTTTTTAATCCGCAGAGCTTGGAAACACCATTTCTAGTCTGTTTGGTGGAGGCAGCTCTGAGCCGAGTGCAAATGTGACCGAACCAGTTACGGTAAACCTGCCTAATGACATTTAAGGCAGACATTTAAATTAAATTTTCTCAAACTCGAGCTTCACATTCTTGATTTTTCACAATGGCTCAGGATGAAGAAGAAGTGACTCCAGAGGCTGGAAAAGAGCAGGATCAGCCAGAGAAGCAGGAAGAAACTGTCCAGAAGAAACCAGAGACGGAGGAGGGAAAAGAAGCAGAGCCTCAGGCCGAGGAGCAGAAAGAAGACAAAGAAAAAGATGAAAATCAGGTGAGAGGAAACACTAAATCACCTTTCATGAAACACACTCCTTCCACCCTTTTATTCTCTTCAGAGGCTTTTGGCTTCCCCGTGTGTTTTATCATATAGTATACAATACCAAACCCCTGACTGGACTTTCTTGAGCTGCAGTACATCATCTACTGTCCAGTTCTCCAAATACAGATTTACCTTTTTTTGACATATTGTTTGAATGCCACATGAAGGAAATATACTCTTATTTATTTTTTTCTCTATATGCACCAGACACTTTCTTTTAAATGCTCAGTGTTACACTCATTGAGATGACAAAAAATAAAATATATATCACATTTTTAAAGTTAATTAATTTATTAATTAAAAAGAAATGCCTTAATTTATTTGTTAATTGGTTAATTAACCTGCAGATTAACTATGTATATGCTTGATAGGTGTACTGTCCACCCTACTCGCTACCTTAACTTTTTGTAAAATTGATTTGGAACAATAACTTTTGTGAAAAAGGCTTTACAAATAAACTTGAAATAAATAAATAACTTAATATTTAAGTGTACAAC
>CAIGQW010034901.1:3333981-3344009 GCA_903798125.1 Danio choprae
AGATTTATAATTTAACTTATATATTTGTCATTGGTCTCTGTAAAATTGTACATGTGACAACAAACTTGTGATCACCTGAATGACTCTCATCACTGACGTCAGACTGTAAATATTACGTTTCAATTTTAACAATGCATTATATACAGTACGTCTGCTTCATATAAAGTTACCAGCCACCGGCAGAGAGTAACTCGGCTTGATTTATTTTAAAGTCTGTGTAGAACTGAACTCTCTCTCTCCTCCATCACGCAGGGAGAAACCGAATCAGAGAAAACGGAAAAGCCTGAAGAAAAAACAACCGAGGAGGAGGAGGCCGACAAGAAACCCAAAACGCAGAAAAAGAGCAAAATATCAGCAGACATTGCAGTGGAGCTGGAAGTGAACGATGTGCTGGATCCCAGCGCTGAGGACATGGAGGGCTCAAAGAAGAAGTGAGTCTTATTAACATTGATAATTAAATGGTTATTTATGGTTACTATTCCCTTTATTTAAGACTCTTAGTCCATATTCAAAAACATAACAAATCGCACACAAAAAAACCTACAATAACAAAGTCATAAGTAGGCCCACGGAATCTGTGTGCGCAGAAATCCGCAGATTTTTAGCCCATCGAGTTTATTTATTTACTTGTTTAAATGTGTAAATTTAGATGTATTCCTTTTTTTATATATATTTTTTCAGAAATATTATTGACTAATATGAAAATGTTCATATGATTTATTGGCAATACAGTTTGTAAAGTATTATTTTCTGTCTTTTAGTAGATATGTTATATGAGAGACTTGCTTTGTTTACCAAATAAGTGGATCTAATTGGATTTGCATTGAAAACATCAAATAAAAGTTTAAAAGGTATAATTTATCATTTCATATATTAAGTTTAGTTATGATACTCCCAAAATCATTCAGCATAAATTCGCATATTTTTTACAAAATTTTTGACAGAAATGGCAAAAAAATGTCCGCAGATTCTGTCTGGCCCTACTCATAAGTTAGTTTCACCAAAACGTTTAATTCTGTTATCTTAATTTGTGTCCTGAAGATGAATAATAGTCTAAATGGATTTGTAATAACATGAGTGTGAATAATTAATAATGGGATTTAAATGTTTGGGTGAACTAACCCTTTAACAGAGAGTGGGAAATGGGCCAGAGTAACTAAAGAACTCTGTTGTGTTCCTCTGTAATATCAGGCTGCAGGACCTCACTGACCGCGATTTGGAGAAGCAGGAGAGAGAAAAGACCCTGAACAGCCTGGAGGCTTTTATCTTTGAGACGCAGGTATAATGAAGCTCTTCTCAGTGTTTGATCTGTCACTCACAGATCCTGCACAACCACAGTGACCCGACTGTCTTTGTCCGTATCTGAGCAGAGCTTTTATGTCATAGTAGTTCACACAAAAATTAACATTTACTGTTATGTACTCACCATCAGGTTACTTTTTTTTTTATTTTTTTCTTTAGGAATTTTTAAAAAATGTATTTATTTATTTATTAGTTTTTTAGCTGAAATTGTAGTCCGTGTTAACCGCAAAAAAATAAATACAGGGCACAACAACAGTAATACATTCCTGACTATACATTGAGATCTTATCAAGCTGAATGAATAGTATATACAAGGCTTTTTGGGTCTTCATTGTATTTTGTGTATTTAGATTATTCAGTTACAGGACATATTTTTAAAAGCTGTTTTTATTATTTTATATTTAATTAGTTTGTTTTATTACAATAGTTAATAATAACTATAATTCATTTAGACTTTGCCATGATGGCAGTACATTATTTTTTTCCTAGTTATTTTGCAAGGCACTAGTATTCATCTTAAAGTCCAATTTAAGGCTTAATTAGGTTAATTAGACATGTTTAGTTAATCAGGCAAGTCATTGGACAATTGAAGAAAATAATCATTTCTTAGGAAGACTAATAATATTGACCTTTGCTGTTTTAAAGGTTTGTTTTATTTTAACTTTTTAACGTTTATATTATTCCAGCCAAATTAAAAGAAATACGAGTTCATTCAGAAAAAACAAAAATAGGACATGGCTTGAAAACATGTTTTACAGAGTAATACTGCGAGTATTATTATTATTTTTTTTAACTAAAGCCACCATTAATTTTGTTTTACCTGTATTTTTAGCCTGTTTTAAATCTGTGAGGAATTTTATTGTATTCAGTTCATTCTTTTAAAGTGAATTATTATTATTATTATTATTATTATTATTATTATTATTTACACTGGTAATTGAAATGCAGTTTTAGAGTTTTTAGGCAAATTGTAAAACCATAAATTGTAAAATCTTAATATAATCTGTATTTGCAGTATACATTTTCCATGAAAACAGTCATAGAAGCTGGCATGGTGTTAAAAACAAACCCGTTTAATTAATTTTGACTCGTCAATACTCTTTGGAATTGAAAACAAATGTCCCTCATGTCTCTGTAGGATAAGCTGTATCAGGACGAGTATCTGGCTGTGGTGACAGAGGAGGAGAAGGAGCAGATCTCAGGCAGGCTGAGTGAGGCGTCCAGCTGGATGGATGAGGAGGGATACAGCGCAGGCACCAAACCGCTGAAGGAGAAGCTGTCTGAACTCAAGAAGCTTTGTAAAGGCATGTTCTTCAGGGTGGAGGAGAGGAAGAAGTGGCCCGACAGACTGGCAGCTCTGGACAGCATGCTCAACCACTCCAACATCTTCCTCAAGTGAGTGACCACTGCAGGAGACATCTCTCAAATCACATCCTGTACATTTTATTGAAATAAATAAATATATTTAAACGGTATGAATGTGTGTAATTATTTAAAATATATAATGTCATTTAAGAATATATGTCATTTTATATGACATTAAATGAAAACTAAATTAAACGCATATGGCTATCACTATTTAAATGTATATTTTTATAATTATTTCAAATAATTTTATGTATAAATATGTTGAAATTAGTGGAATGATATACAACAGATGTAAAATTTACAGTAACCTTAACCCATTATTAATGTAAAATAATGAGATGGGGAACATTTAGTTCTGTAGTTAGTTTTTTTTGTACTTTGTTAGTGGTTTAAAAAGTTTAACAATAGACAGGTTCCACCATTTTGTGCATTAGCTCAGGTTGCGAACCATCAACTAGGTACTACTTGGTAAAAAAAGAAAAGGGTTTTATACATGCCATGTTGTTTTAAAGTGAATGTCAACTCTGTTATTGTAATTTATCAAATCAGTAATTATTGGTAAAACTATTGATACATCCTGAACAAGTTTCCCACCAGAGGAAGTGACATCACTTGGAGCAAGTAACGTCCTTTTTCTATTAGTGCCTTAAAGATTATGCTTTCTCATTGACCAGAAAATAATTTTTTTCTGAGATGACAAATAATACAGAAAATAGATATTTTGTGCTTATTTACTTAAATCTGAAATGTACATTCAGCTTCAATTATTATGAGTCAGGAGGCAAAGATGGTCAAATAGATGTAGTAGGAATCTTTTTTAATGTTTTCAAGAAAAAATGATCCTAAATACACTTACAAACATTATTTTTAGAGATACCTTGAGCTAAATTGTTTTTTTTCTAAATAATAGGTTTATTGTAGAATTCTATATTTACATTTAACATAAATTGTATTAAATACTTTATAACATGCTTTATAAAATTTTATATATATATTTATTTATTTTAAGTTAAACAGTAGCATTCCTCATAAATAAATGACATGTCCGTTTGTTTCCAGGAGCGCCAGACTGATTCCTGAGAGTGACCAGATCTTCACGGATGTTGAACTGAAGACACTAGAGAAGATCATCAATGAGACAATCGTAAGTAATACCTTTACCTTGTCCTACTGATTCCTCCTTTTTTAATTCTTCTAGTGGCATCCACACAGTAAGCTCTTCTGCTGCATTTTTGTGTTTTTTCTTTATTTCAGACATGGAAAAACGAGACCATTGCTGAACAGGAGAAACTGTCCCCGACAGTAAAACCAGTTCTGCTGTCGAAGGACATCGAAGCTAAGCTTTCTCTCTTAGACAGAGAGGTCAATTACCTGCTAAACAAAGCCAAGTTTGCCAAACCAAAGCCTAAAGACAAAGCAAAAGACAAGAACAACACCAGCGAGAGCAGCAAAGCTAACAGCACAGACGATGCTGAGAAGGTCATTCCTCCCAAAACTGAGGATGGCGGTAAGACTGTGACCACTTCATATTAGCATTTGGTTTTTGGAGATTGTATAATGTCGTTTTGTCACTTGTGGTGTGAATGTGGTGGTGTATATAACTTGTTTTAGCTGAAGAGGCGAAGCCAGCAGAGGAACCTCCGACTGCTGAAGAAAAAGAGGAAGAAACCATACTTGAACTAAATCCAGCTGAAAATACGGATGATAAAACAGGTAATCCTCAATCCACTATCTATCCTAACATTAGTGTGGAGATGGGCAAAACCATTACAACGTGTTGCAATTACAATTCAACACCAAACATCTTTTGTATGTTTAAAGGGATGGTTCACCCAAAAATTATTAATAAATAAATGATTCAAGATGTAGGAGATTTAAAGGGATAGTTCCACCAAACATTTTCTCACCCTCAAGTGGTTCTAAACCTGTTTGAGTTTCTTTTTTCTAGTGAATACAAAACAAGATATTCTGAAGAATGTTGGGAAAAAAGCAGCCATTGATATCCATAGTAAGAGATCAAACATTGAGGTCAATGAGGTTTTGTTTCCTCATCATTCTTCAGTATATCTTCCTTTGTGTTCAGCAGAAGAAAGAAGCTCAAAAAGGTTTGGAGCAAGTGAAGGATGAGGAAATGGCAGAATTGGGATTTTTAGTTTGAATTATCACTTTAAGGCTATTATATTTTGGAGCTGTTTTAATAGAAAATAACCCGCAGTGGCATGTTTAATGCTGGGTTCACACCACATGCTAATTGAAGAATTTGCATAAGTAGATTACTTGCAAAGATGTATGTGTGACGGGTTTGTTGCAAATGTGTGGAAATTCTCAAATGTGTCTTCCACAGGTATTGTTTTTAAAAAGTAAACTTGAGTGTAAAATTCATGTGATGCAACAAAAAACAACAAAAAAAAAAAACACACACGCGTGAAGCCAGCGTTAAAATGCATGCCAGAAAATATTTTTTTCTGCGTCATTATTATAAAAGGCCTGGTACTGGCTTAAGGCTGGTTTACACTTTCGCCTGGCGCACACAGAGCTGACAATTCAATCGCTATTGCGCTATTATTTGGACTAACTGCCATGAAAAAAGTTGTGCATTTGACCAGCCAAAACACTGTGATGAAATTCATATTCACTGCGTGCACCCAAGCACACTTTTTGTTTATTATTTCATTTATTTATTTAGTTTTTTTTGTACACCGACCATTTTTTTTATTTGTATTGTTCTGTATTCTCTTCTTCGCGCATTAATAAAAAACTACATAATACAAAAAATAAAAAATAAAAAAACTTGCAGACGTGTCGAGTAAGTATAAACCAGCCTTAAAGTTAAGACCTATTTGTGAAACTGGACCTAAATATTTTAGATTGAATAAAATGTAAGTCAGTGGCTTTCAAAGTGGGGGGAAAAAAAAGCATATACAGGCGAAACCAAAAAAGAATACCTGTGACTCCTGATAGTCCATGAACTCTCTCTCCAGAAGCATGGTTTTATTTAATTTTTTTTATTTATTGGCAGCCTTCAGAATATTTTCTGATATGACTATATAGAAACATATTATATATATCAGTATAAAGAACCAAGCCTCTACTTTTAAACCAAAAATATATAATCTATCTTCTTATGTTCATGTTTATCACCACTTTATGCATTTTTGGTCAAACCTTTTCGCATGCGTCTCTTAGTGATTTCATTAGAGAATGGATTAACGTCTTAAGTGAAATGAGAGAACTGTGACGTAAACAATGTTCAGCTTCTAACATTATTACCTGGGCATACATTTATATGTAGTCTGGATTACATTTTAGTGACTCCTGTATGTTGACTTGCATTACATGAAGCACCAGTAATAGCTTCATCGAAATATTAATGGTTCGTACTGTTTCTCTTTTGTTTTTTTGCAGAATCGACAGAGAGCAGTAAATCAGAAAACCACATAGAGGATGAATTATAACATCTGGAATTCTTAAAGGCTTTTTGTTATATTTATTGACTCCGTTAAATGGTTCAAAAATCCTTTATTTCTTTTCTTTTTCCCCCTGCCCGTCTCAACTAATTGGAAGCGCTTGAAAATGAAGGTGTATATTTCTGTAGTTTCCTGAACCAAAAGAAAAAAAACCCTCAAGGCCGTCTTGCTCTTTCCATTCACATTCATGTTGGCTTCTTAATTCATGAATTTATGATCTTCTCCCTCTCGAAATAAAACACAATCCCGGTTCGTTGGAATCTGGAGGAAACCCGAATGGCATGCTTCACCAAAGCAAACACGTTATCCTTTTTTTATTCTTATTAATGTGAATGGGAGACTTTCTGCTTGATTTTGTGTCCTTTTTGCGTCCATAAATGTATATTGAGGAAATGTGACGTTCTGCTGCTGAATTATTGTATTATTCAGCCTAACTGTCACGTCTTGTCAATATATTTTGGCTAGTTTTTTCAGTTCCCGGTTCCCAAAAACAAAATCCATATGTACCTGTGAGCATCCTCTATGCCAAACGTCTCCTGTATTTATGGACTTCAGTATAGTGTTGCACTGATATCAAAGGAGATGTTGTTTTGTTTTTGTTTTCCTCTTTTTGCGTTCACATCTTCAGCATTTTTGTCATTTACACACGTCTGTGTGAAAAAGGGAGAAGATTGTTTCTAAAAATGTTAATAAAGTCTGTTTTTTAAAACTCTGCGCACTGTGTAATATCTTTTGGGTTTTGTTATGTCATTGATTCATACCGGTTAATACTGTGTAATTCATTTAAAGACATAATTTACCCAAAAGTTAAACCGTTTTTTTTCAAGAGTTCGCACAGATATTGCTTGATAATATTAGCAATTTTGGAATGCTGTCCCAGGAGAGAACCCTGAGCTTGGAGATTATTGAGCCCAGGGCTTCCGCTTGGTCAATGAACATGTAAGGGGGTACGAGATCAGGTAGTTCTTGAGAGCTCTCCCTGGTAAAGGGGGAGATGGGGGGGGGGGATTCTTCAAAAAAAACAAAGATAAGGGAGTAATGATAGATGGGATACTCATAGTGAGTTTGGAATAATTGGCTTATAATGATTACAGATGAGAGACCAGACGCAATCAATCATATCATGTGCTCCTCTTGAAATTAGTTTGTGAAACTAATATATTTTTCCCCCTCCAAATAAGTGGTCAAGGATGTTAATTTGAATAATACATCTCATTTAAAAAATGACATCGGATCCATGGATTACTGCAAATGTGTGTAAAGTCACAAACTGTTATTCACAATGTACTGAAATGATGCCTTCCCCTCAAGTGTATTACAAAAAGCTTCATTACTCAAAGCTTTCCAATGATGTCTTGTGATGTCCCAGAGGACACATTATTATGTTTGATATATTTTTGATAGTTTCATGTAATAAACAGCGTCTGCTCTGAAAACTCCAAAGCCAATTTAAAGAAAAAAAATCTATTCTGTGTAGATGCTTTACAAAAGGCATATCATTTTGTTGCGAGAACTATTTTTGTGACAATTCTGATTCTTACTTTCCTTTGTCTCACATTTTAAAGTTCAGAACTGTAAATCACAGTACTTAACTTCCAAATTGTAGCTTTTCATTTGTTGACCAGGATTTAGAGATTACATTTTGAAGTTCTGAATTGTGACGAGATCTTGCAATTCTTTTTTTTTTAGACTAAAAACAATCAAAATTGCAAAAAAAAAATTAATAAATTAATTAAAGTACATTCTGAATAATAATACAGGTTTTTATCCCAGAGTTGACTTTTTTTTTTTTTCCTCCATTTCACAACTTAAGATAAAATCTCAGAATTCTGGAAGGGGAAAAATGTGATTTGATTGTAAGAAGTGGTCAGTTCTGACAGAGAGAGATCTCAATATAGGCGAAATAACTAAAACGTTTTATTGTGAAACAAACTTAGAATTGTGCCCAAATAAAAACTCGTTTTGGGCTCCAAATATCCTGCAATGTAAATAAATGCATATAAAACTAACTAAATCCTTATTTAGGTATTGCTTTAATGTATTAAAAATGACAACAACATTAAAAAAAAAATTAATTTCACCCTCATACAGAACCCCCAAAATGCCTATATACGAATGGGGGGGAAGTAACAAATCTCTGCATGCCTAAAAGTATGATGTACTTCAGTAGATTTATTTATTTATTTTTAACTAAACCACAGATCTACTATCCCATGAATAAAACTACAAGAATGGGATGCAGATTTGTGACTGTCAGTGGAAAACTGGGGATTTTCCTACACTGAATCGGTTCTTGCTGATCTTGTAGATTAGCAGTGCTAGCATGATGACGCAGAGTCCACCGAAAAGCCCAGCGGCCACAGAGATGCCGATCACTGTCCGCTCCTGCCTGCGATTCACAGATGCTGCACAAATATAATAAACACTAATTTGACCATCCTTTCAGATGAGCAATATTAATACTGAAACACACACACACACACACACACACACACATACCTGCAGGAACAGCACCAAACACTTCTAAAAAGAAAAGTGAAAACATTATATACACGAGTAAATCATTTATAAACACACACAGCAATGTTCCAGAAGCAAGCAGCAGTGATTTAGATTATTTTGTTATGGTGACTTTAATATGCAAACAAATTATTGTAGATTATTTTCACTCCAATTTATGAATAAATATTTAAATTGCTTTCTGGAGCAATTGTGAGTCAACTTGTACATTTATCTCATACATCTTATATTTTCAATCATTCATTTTCTTTTCGGCTTAGTCCCTTTATTAATCTGGGGTCACCACAGCGGAATGAACCGCCAATTTATCCAGCATATGCCCTACACAGTGGATGCCCTTCCAGTTGCAACCAATCACTGGGAAACATCCATACACACTCATTCACACACACATACACTACGGACAATTTAGCTTACCCAATTCACCTATACCACATGTTTTTGGACTTGTGGGGGAAACCGGAGGACACCCAGGCAAACACGGGGAGAACATGCAAACTCCACACAGAAATGCCAATTGACTTAGGATAGGCTTCTTACTTTTTTTTTTTTTACTTTGGTGTTTTAATTTTAGTCATGATTGTACTCTTAGCCTAGTATAAACATGTTTATACTGATATATTTTGTAGAACTGCAAGATATGTTCTCACAATTGTGGGGAAAAAAGTCAGAATTGTGCAATGCAGCCTTAAAATTGAGATATGTAACTTGAGTATTTTGGCATTTCGTTCGCAATTAAAAGGTTTACATTTAGCAATTTTAGGTTTACGTCCCACAAATCTGAGTTTATGACTTACAATTTTGCAAGTGAAAGATATAAACTTGCAATTCTGTGAAAACAAATACATTGAATTGAGAGATGTAAGCTTTGAATTGCAAAAAAAGGACATTTATTGGAAAAAAGGGAGAAAAATGTCAAGATTTATCCTTGGTTTTTTTTTACATTTGTTTGTTTGTTTTTTTCACAGAATTGAAAAATATGAATTTGTAATTACAAGATTGCCTAAGATCCCACAATCGCAAGAAATGAAGTCACAATTCTGAAGAAAAAACAGAAATTTAAATGGCTTAAAAAGTCAGATTTTAAGTGCACATCCTGCAATTCGGAGATTATATGAAACTGCAAGATGTGAACTTTATTTTGTGAGGAAAAACAAATAGAAGCAAAACTGACTATAATTTGCATGTTTTAAAGTTACCATCAAATCTGAATTCTGAAAGAAAACCTGAAAGAAAGCGCAAACGCCAGCAAATAGAGAAAAGCTCTTCATCTGTTTGACAGCACATGAGCTGCAAATCCTCACAACACAAACACATTTTGAAAAAACGAGCTGCTTTTTCCTACGACACACACAGATAAATAAAACGAGC